>JARPRK010114604.1:0-139891 GCA_031763565.1 Amazona festiva | reverse complement strand
CACGGTACTCTCCACTGAGTTCGATTGGGCCAAGAGGATACTTGAAAGCATCAAGATCCATGTGGCTATTTTAGTGAAGAAATCAAGGGAACTCATTACGAGGAAATCCAGTAGAAAGAAGAAGCAACTCATTGCCACTGAAGCTTGGGACGTTCCCTAGGACCTGGCCTAAGCACACCTAGATTACAGTCTCGCATACCCGTCCACCTAGAATGTTTTTCACCCAAAACAGCCACTTAGTTGAAAATTGGACTATCTCAATGGTATACAGTACCACCACTCAAATAGGTGTCTTATAGCCCTGGTTTAAGCTAACCTGTAAGGGGCTCTTTCAGTGCTATCAACTACTGTTGACCTTAAACTTGAGAATTGTCCTCTTCAAGATAGCACTTAAGTTGCCCACCCGATAAGCTTCATGTATAGTAGAACTCTCAAACGAACGAAGGATACAGTAAAGGTAGGTGGGCCAATGGATTGCGAATTAGCTGACAATGACTACGGGGACCTCATGGAGGTTTCCCACAGGGACACCTACGAGGACATCATGGATCTCTACGAGGATCTTACTGAAATCGACTGTTCCTGAATCCTAAGAGGCCCGTCTGTTTGGTTTTTCTTTCAGCCGGGCCTCTTCTAGTTTCAGAACAATATTTCAGTTGTACTTGATCAGGTGGAAGCCCGCTGTGACAATAGTGTTCCTCTTAGGCTCCCTGAGGACTTTTAAGTAGAAGGAAGAGCAGTGCAAGAACAGCAGAAAAACTCAAAGATAAAGAATAATTCCTCCACGAAGGAAGAAAGAAGGACTATCAAGACTAGACTCAAGGATCAGACAGAAAAAGTGCTCTCAAGGAGCAGATCATATTTTAGGAACTCAGAAGGCTTCACAAGGAGAGAGTACAAGATCGCCCAAAACTATCTCTTCGCCTCAAAGGATCCTGAAAAGAGACAGCTCTTTATGGAGGAAGTCAGAGAGGAAACGAAGAAGCTAAAGGACCTCCCTAAGAAGGATCTCCATGAGGCCTACAGGCGCCTTTCAAGGAAGTATTGAGTCCTATGAGGCAATCAATAATTCCCAAGAAACGGCTTTCTTTGGAGATGTTTAAAGTTATACGCTATACGACTGCTCACAGTACCTCGAAGGCCCATGGGAATTTAGGGATTCTACCTTTCACGCTTCGCGTGGTTGTTCTTGTTAGCTATAGAGCACTAAGAGTCATAGCGCAACGGTAGGGACTCAGTAAAGAACTCCCTACAATAAGTAATAGCTTCATACGGTGTAAAAACTGAGAGCCCCTAGAGGGCACAGTGAAGCATAGCTTGAGGTATCTTTTTGGTGCCAGGATAGCACTACTAAAAGCCCTTCTTCAAATACAGTTTCTGCCATCAACACTGATATGGTAAGGTGAAACACACCTATAAATAGACAAGGAAGGTATTGAAGATGATCCTCTTAGTGGTCCTCGTAATCCTACTGGTTCTCCTCGTAGTGTGGGGAGTCGCCATGAACAATAACCTCGTGAAGAAGCGCAATCGCGTGGACGATGCAAAGGGTGGCATTGCCACTCAGCTACAGCTTCGCTTCGACCTCATCCCCAATCTTGTGGAAACAGTGAAGGGCTACGCTAAGCATGAGGCTTCAGTCCTCGAGGGGATCGCCTCAGCAAGGAGTGGTTCACCAGCCGCTCCTTCGGCTCAGGGCTCCGTGGCTGACCTCAACAACGCTGAGAAGGCTTCAGCAAAAGACATTGCCCGCATCAATGCTGTGGCTGAGAATTATCCTGAGCTCAAGGCCTCCTCCAACTTCATGCAGCTACAGGAAGAACTTTCCACCGTGGAGCGCAAGATTGGTTTCTCCCGACAGAACCTCAACGATTCAGTCAGAGACTACAATGACGCAGTGGGTACTTTCCCCTCGAGCATCATTGCTGGAATGAGGCACTTCGAGAAAGAACACTACTTTGAAGTAGAATCAGAAGAGGTCAAGCACGCCCCTAAGGTACAGTTCTGAGTCATTCCCTAAAGATCTTTACAGAAGAAAGGAGGCACTGTGTCTACTGATAGGAAAACAGAGGGGGAGACTCCCTTTGTGAGACAGGGCCCCATTGAGGATTTCAGGGAATCCAGGAAGCGACTCAAGTTCGGGGTGTTCATCTCTTGGATACTGAACTCGATGGTACTCATTGTGACAGTGGAAGCAGCCGTGATCGCAGGTGGACTGAGCACCAAGGCCTCAAATCACCAGATCGCTGAATTCCTGGGGTCCTCACTACCTGTTGTGGCAGTACTCTCCCTTCTGGCCATGTGGATCGTCTCCATTTTCTCCTGGAAGGCTATTTCGCTCAAAGCTTCAAGAGGAGCTATTGAGGTGAAGGACGGACCACTTTACAACGTGGTGGAGGAGATAGTGGTGGCCTCAGGTAGTCCCGCCTCCAAGATGCCTAAGGTCTACATCGCTACAGATGTGCAGGAGCCCAACGCATTCGCATTGTCCTCCCCTTATGGTTCTACTATCACCTTTACCGATGGTATTCTTAAGACCCTTAACAGGAGTGAGATCCAAGCTGTAGCCGCCCATGAGTGGGGTCACGTATTGAGTGGAGACTCTAAAGCCATGACTAAACTCATTGCCATGTCTTCCATCATGGGACTTGTCAGTTCCATTGGCATGAGAATGACCGGTGGAAACAGAAGTGAAGGGGATAACAATGGCAGGACCAATCCCATTGCACTAGTTCTTGTGATTGTGTCCTTCGTCTTCCTGATCTTCTCACCTCTTATTGCCTCACTTTCACAGGCTTTCATGTCCAGGAAGCGCGAATCGGTGGCTGACACTATCTCCGTGCAGTTGACAAGGGACCCTACTGCTCTAGCTACAGCACTGGAGAAGATTTCAGGAATGGCACCACTGAAGGATGACACCTTCGACAAGGCCATTGGTCAGTTGGCCTTCTTTGACTTCAAGGGTGCTTTCTCTACTCACCCTCCAATGGACAAGAGGATCGATGCCCTAAGAAAGATGGGTGCTGAGGCCTAACCCTTGGTTTTCTCTACTAGAGGCCCGACTGGATTGATTCTTCAGTCGGGCCTTTTCTAGATATAGTGAAGACAAAATAGGTGCTAGGTATGCCAATCTGAATCGTCGGAGACCGATCTCAGTTTTTACACCGTATGAAGCTATTACTTATTGTAGGGAGTCCTATGGGCTCCTTTACTGAACCTAGAGCTCTATTCTATGATTCTTAGTGCTCTATAGCTATGAGCACACCCACGCGAAGCGTGCAAGGTAGAATGGGAATACTACTATGGGCCTTTGCGGCGCTGCGAACAGTCGTATAGCGTAGAACTAAGGAACCTATAGTCGGCTTCAGACTTCTCCGTTGGCTCATAAAGTAAGTTTCCAGATTCGCTAAAAGATTGACTTCCTAAAGATCCACCACCAAAGGGCTTAGATCCTGTTCTAAGCACCTAACATGCCTAGGTGAATTACCATTCGTGAAGGCACTCCCTTCCACAGGAGTGTGGCAAAGATGACCTTAGGCTTCATAGTGAGGAAAGACACTTCTGAGGAATCCCTGTTTAAGTAAAATGAGCGCCTTTCGTTGGTCTATCTCAATCATTTTTCGTGCATCTCAGTTTTTACACCGTATGAAACTATTACTTATTGTAGGGAGTCCTAGGGACTCCATTACTGAATCTATAGCCCTATACTATAGGTTTTAGTGTTCTATAGCTATGAGTACACCCACGCGAAGCGTGCAAGGTAGAATCCCTAAATCCCCATGGGCCTTTGCGGCGTAAAGTAAGTCGATTAAAATAGAATTCAAGACAAAAATCATCAAGTGTCCTGAGCACAGAAACTGACTTCTTGAGGTGAAGTGCACTAGGGAAGGAGCTATTCACCTGATAGGTTTCCCCACATAGACAACTTCTGCCGGTGATTGAAGGATCTGTTATGGGGTGCTCAATGTAGCCTCTTCTCTGGGTGGCTTTAAGTTCAGAGTTGGAAGCATCAGCGTTACTCATAGCCGTCCTCTAAGCGTGTCTAAATTACAGCCTCGTGTACCCGTCCACCTTAAACGTTTTTCACCCAAAAGTGCCCTTTTGCTGAAAATTTGCCTATCTCATTAGCCTACAGTACCACCACTCAAATAGGCGCCTTATAGCCCTGTTTTAAGCGTGTCTCAAAATTGAACTTTTTAATGCTAAAGATGCTGAAAACTGCAGTTCAGGCCCCGCGGCTGAAATTGGCCGCTCTAGAGATTCTCAAAGGACGACCAGTACCTCTTAAAGGAAACCTCGGATCTGACTTTTTCTTGGGGAATTTTGCTTTTACTTCAAAATGGTGTACAGTAGAATTCGTGATGGAGGAAAAGCCTCCACTCAGTAAAGCAACTCAGAAAGTGAGTAGGTGAAGCCACATGCCCTTTGACGTCAAGACTATCAAGAGTTACATCAAGGCAGGGCTAAATGTCCACATCGAGGGAGACCACGGTACTGGTAAGTCATCCATTATCGTGAAGGCCTTGGAGGAGACCGGTATGAAATACAAGTACTGGACCACTTCCACACTGGACCCTTGGATCGACCTTATGGGTATTCCTGTCCCCAATACGGATGAGCACAAGTTGGAGTTCTACCGTAAGCAGGAAGTGCTCGAGGCTGAAGCCATTGTTCTCGACGAGATCAATCGTGCCAGCGATGGTTCCCGCACAAGGAACGCCCTCATGGAGATCATCCTTGAGAAGTCCATCAACGGTGAGCCGCTGCCTAACCTCAAGGTCATCATTGCAGCCGCTAACCCCGACAATGGCGCCTATGATGTGGAGCCTCTGGACCCCGCTCAGCTTGACCGTTTCGACATGTTCCTGACTGCGCCTACTGAGATCGACCGCGCCTACTTTGTGAAGAAGTTCGGCAAGGAACTTGGCGAAGAAGCAGTCAAGGTCTGGAACGACTACCAGAAGAACCGCACCAGCAAGAGAATGGATGACAAGAATCGTCCTCTCTACGTCTCTCCTCGTAGGATGGACATCATCGTGAGTGCCTACAAGGCCCTCCCCAATGTGACCACTCTTCGAGAGGCAACTCCTCCTGGAGCAACTCTTTCTGCAGGTGAGATGCACCGTCGCTTCCGTCCGCTGCTCAATCCTGAGAAGGAGAAGGAAACCAAGGTGGCTGCCAAGCCTGTGAAGATCGGCACCGTGGATCAGTTCGAGGCACTTGGGGACAAGGTCCGACTCAAGGGCAACGCTGAGCGTTTCATGGCACTCTACAACTCCGGTACCATCGGGGACAAGGAGAAGGAGCGTCTCCGCGAGGTTCTTGTGAAGGCACTTTCCAAGAACATTGGTCCCGACAACATCATGGACAAATTCGGTGATGCTGTCCTCGACATGGGCAAAAGTGAGCTACTGCACATGAGGATGGGTTGGAACTGGAGCAAGAGATACGATCTCGACAGGCTCATTCAACAGGAGAATAGTAAGCGACAGGCCAGTACTGACTATTCCCCATTCTAGGAGAAAGAAAGCGAGTGAGAGTTAGGCACGGGGGAAGGCAGTTATTCCTCCGTGCCTTTCTTAGTTGCTTAAGTATTACTTTTCATGTAGCATAGAAATTATAGGGAGGACTCTCCTCCACTGATTAGTTTTCTCTCTGAAGGGAGGGACACAAATGTTTGACCATGACATTCATTCGCACTTCATGGATGCCCTAGATTTCCTTGACTCCGTGGACCCTGAACTCCACAATCTTGTGAAGGTCATTGGTACTCCCGTGAGCACTGACATTGATGTGGCTTGCGTGGCCTATGATCCCAAGGCAAAGTCCATTGAGTTCCAGATCAACAGGGATCGCTTCCTGGAGATGACTCCTGAACAGGCAGCCTTTGTTCTTTCCCACGAAGCAAAGCACGTGTCCCGCCGTGACTTTTTCGAAGACGGCACCGGCAAGTACTGTAATCCTCAGATCCACACCATCGCCCAGGAAGCCACTATTAACGATGGTCTCGTGGATGAGTACGCCATGGACCACATCGACGGCATCTTCGGCCCAGACGTGATCGGGGAGAGCACCTCTGACCTCACTGTTCGGGAGGCTTACGACAAGATTCTCGAGCATTATGGTCTGGATGACAAGGAGCAGGAGGAAGGCAACTCCGATTCCTCTGGTGATGGTGAAGGCTCTGAGTCGTCTTCTTCGGGTGGCTCAGGAAGCTCCACCGCGAGTGAGGACTCCAATAACCTTAAGGGTTCTTCTTCAAGTGATTCTGGGGACTCCACTGATGCTGATTCTGATGATGGTTCAGGATCTGGTTCGGGAGATGATCTTGAAGACGGAGACGACTCATCAAGTGGAGATGCCGCTGAATCTCTTGAGGAGCTCCTCGAGAAAATGGGGCACAGCTGCTCTGGCGGGGTGAGGGTCCCTGAGGGGACTAACATGTCCGACCTGGAGAACGCCCTCACTGACGTGGAAGCTGACGCTGAGGACCTTGCAGCTGCCAGCGGCTATGGCATGGGTGGTGGTTCCGCACTGGATGCTGATCAGGATCCTTCAGAGGGTTGGTCCATGAATTGGGAGAAGGTCCTCACACTCGTCAATCCGGACATCAAGAGGACTGGAAAGGCGAAGGTCGAAGACAATTGGCGCGGACCTAATCGACTGTTCATCTCCACCTACCCCAAGGCCATCATTCCTTCCGAGAAGAGGGACAGGTCCAAGCGGGGTCGCGGTCGAGAGATCCCCACCATGATTCTCGCACTGGACCTCAGTCCTTCAATTCCCAATTCCCTTGTGGGAGACATGGTGTCACTATCCAAGAGTATTCCACAGGACAAGGTAAACGTCAGGACCATCACCTGGGCTGAGGACTACTGGGAGTATGATCCTGATGGCGACAAGCCCGCTAAGCGTGGTATGGGCACCCGTATCGAGGCAGTTATGACCTATGCCAACAAGGTTGAGCATGAGCTCGGTGAGGCTCCACATGTGCTCGTGATCTCCGACATGGAGTTTTACACAGCCGCTATCTCTAAGTATAAGAACCTTGATAGGTGGTACTGGGCTGCAGTGGAGAATGATAGCTATTACTCTATGAGTACCGCTGAGAATAACCTTCAGTCCATCAAGTCTGCTCTCAAGAATAGGGAAAATGGTGGCTTCTGGGTTCTGGATGAACTCCTTAATTAGGGTCACTAGTAGTTGGGGCTTAGTTGAAAGTTCTAGGCCCCAACTAGGTCTCCTTGATTTGCATCATCAAGAAGTTGCAGATTCCTATTTTTCATGTAAGATAGAATCTAGAAACAGGGGAATTCCCCAAACAACTACACTCAAGGAGAAAGACTATGTTGAAGAACAACATCGAGTACCACGAGAACAACGCTGACGACCTAAAGGACGTTCTGGTGGGACGTCGCATCGTTTCAGCCGAGAAGAACCAGTACGGAAACGGCGAGTTCATTTTAGACGATGGTACTCATTTGTTCCTTACCCCCAACATGGGTTGCGGGGGTTGCCCTAATGGACTCTACGAACTAAACGCTATCTCCGACGCAAACAACGCGGTCATTATGTCTGTCAAGTCTTCCGTCGATGGACGGGATTATGGCGAGAAGACCTACAGTCTTTTCGTTTACACTGACGGTGTGTCATCCGGGAGTGAGATGTTCTCGGTCTCGGGTGACGACGGCAACGGTTACTACGGTACTGGCTACACTGTCGAGGTGACTCGCGAAAAGTAATTCCTAGAAAACAAGTACGAAGTCGGGTTGAGGAATAGTCTTCAACCCGACTTTTGACTTCCTGCTACTTTCATGTATAGTAGAACTTGTCAGAAAAGTCAAGGAAGGGAGGGGCTATGAAATTCCCCAGGACGCCTCATCTGCCGGGTAGCAAAGCGACTCCCGATGATCTCCATACTGAGTACTCGTATTCTGGACCAGTGATCGTGACTGAGAAGATGGACGGCTCGAACCTCATGCTGTCTCCTTCTAAAATGATTTCACGGAGTGGCAAGACCCCTAATGGGGTTTGGGCTGATCCAGCTAAAAATTTTTACTATAGTATTGCCCACCTTATCCCGAAAGGTCATTGGCTGGCTGCCGAGTTCCTCTATTGGAGGAAGTCCATTGGCTATGATGGCCTAATTTCTCCATTACAGGCCTTTGGGGCTATGAAGGGCAACCTCTGCCTTGAATGGAGCGCTGTGGAGGACCTTGCTGAGAAGCTGAATATTCCTCTTGTGAATGTCATCGCGAAGAGTGTTTCGGCTGAGGAGGGCATCGCAGCCGGTAAGGAATGGCTCGATGAGTCCAAGGAAGGCTTCGTGGTGAGACCTATGGAGTCCTTCCCCCTTCCCCACTATGGGGACTATGTGGCGAAGTTCGTTGGCCCCCACCATTCCCCTGTGGACACCAATCGAGGAGTCAATGGCTTTCTCGATAATTAGAACTAACACGAACACTGTGAATCCCCTGGAGTCAACTCTCCTGGGGATATAACAGCATCAAAATTTTATAGATCTCACACAAGGGAGCGCTAAAATGGCCCGTAAACCATCACCAGGAAGGAATGGCTACCATCAGACGGACGATGGTCCCAAGGCCTGTAATGCCCAGAGCGAGGAAACCTGTCGCGCTGTCTTCCACGGGGAAAAGTCAGAACACTTCGGAGGGGATTATGAAGCCGCTCAGGAGGCCTACGAAGAGAGTATGGAAGTCAAATTAGGCTTCAGCAATTCTGGGCTCGTGGCTCCTGGGACCATCACCAAGCCCATTTCGAGTCTAAAACACGGGGACCCCAAGAGTGTGGGATTCGCCCACGATAGCTTCTACGGTACCCAGAGTCCCCGTGAAGTGCAGTTGGAAGCCCTCAATGGCGTGGTGAAGGACCTCGAAGAGGAGGACCAGACACAGCTAGTGGCGGCCTGTGGCACGGGCAAGACCTACATGGGTCGTCAGATCATGAACCACCTCATGACTCAAGAAGATTCCAACGGGGTGGCCGTGGTACTCACCTCTTCCATCAAGCTAGCCCACGACACGGCGGACGACATGCGCCCCATCCACGGGGAAGATTCCTATGACCACGCATTCGGAAAGTATGGTGAGGATTATGAGGTTATCGAGGTCCATTCAGATGTGAAGATGCTCGATGGCAAACAGAGCGTAAAGGACAAGGGCGTCATCTCCACGGAGAGAATCAAGGACCAACT
This sequence comes from Amazona festiva, assembly GCA_031763565.1. Taxonomy (NCBI): domain Eukaryota; kingdom Metazoa; phylum Chordata; class Aves; order Psittaciformes; family Psittacidae; genus Amazona; species Amazona festiva. The sequence continues at coordinate 130,677 of JARPRK010114604.1, read as the reverse complement.
TGAAGCTGCCAAGAAGGCTGGCAAGAAAATAGTCATTGTCTCTACCTATGACTCCTGCAACAAGGTGAGAGATGCACAGGCCATGTGTTCTGACCCTGCGTCTCTAGAGGCAGACGTACTCATGCACGATGAGGCCCACAACATTCTGGGTCAGCAAACCCCTACTTCCACCAATAGCGAGAATACTCTCGGTGCCTACACAGGCTTTGACAACTCCATACCAGGTGCCATTCAGGCGAAGAAGCGCCTATACGCCACTGCAACTCCAGTAGTGAGGGAATTTCAAGACGATAGAGAATCTTCAGAAAACCTTGAAAATGCTCGAGAGGAAGCCCGCAAGATCCTCAATGGGGACCCCAAGGCGAGAGTTACTTTCTATAGCGACGATGAAAAGATTGTTGGGAAGATTTCCGGCTACATTTCACAGGACGAGGCCATTGAAGCTGGCTGTTTGAGTCGCCCAGAGTATCAGGTGAGAGAGGCCCGACTTCGGGGAAGGGTGGATGCCTTCAATGATCCCGTGGTGGATGCCTCAGGAACCATTCGTGAACGGGAAGAAGTGTCTTCTGAGCATCCCATGACCACGAGGACCTATGCCGCCATTGACTCCACTTTGGAGGCCATGGCCGCAGACCCTGAGCCGGGCAAGAACCCCACCCATAATGTGCTCGCCTATGCGGGAAGTATCGAGCAGTCGGAATCCTTCAAGGAACACCTAAAGGAAGTGGCCCTCGCGAAGAGTGGGGGTATCTCTCTTGACGAAGCCCAAAAGAATTTCAACTCAGAGGACCCCTCCCTTAAGCATCAGTCTCGCATGAGGCTTCTTGCAGAGAACATCGAAGTCAAGTCCGCCCACTCCCGTCAAGACTCCGCATCAAAGAGAGAGAAGGAAGCCGCTTTCAAGATGTTCAAGGGGAATTCCGTGAAGGAAGGCGACTGGTCCCCCAATAAGAGGGTTCTCGCCAATGTGGACATTTTCTCGGAAGGCGTAAACATCACAGAGATCGACACTGTGGTTATGGCCGACGACAACAAACTTTCCGAGAGGGCCATGACACAGTCCATTGGTCGTTCTATTAGGCAGTCACCCGGCAATCCCTACAAGAACACTGGCCATGTGATCGTGCCTTCAGGAGTTGACTCTTCTGGAGGTAGGCTCCACGAATCCTCAGTGAACCTCGCCGTGTATGGTGCCACCAAAGTGGAGAGAGGTGTGAGCACTCAAAGGACTTTGGGAAACACCATCAAGCCTGACGAAAGAACCTCCTTCACCTTTCACTCAGTAGATGGCACTGTGTCATCAAGGAAGGCAAAAGATGTGGCGAAGAGCTCTGTGTCCGATGTTGGGGACCTTCTTGTGGCAGACGAATTAAGGAAGTCCCACACAAAGCTTTTGAGGGACAAGACTTCTGCCTATAGGAATGCCACTGACGCTGAGAGAGCTGTCCTCCTCAAGACTGACATACTGGATAAGCAGAAGAGGAAGAACCTCAGTGACGACGATAGGAAAATCCTCGCTGAAGTTTCCTCTAGGATCAGTGGCTATGGCTCCAAGGAGATCTACAATGCCAGAAGGAACGGTAGGGTAGCCACTAGTGCCATTTCCACCGGTGACGCTTCTGCTTTGTCTGACAAGCTCTCTTCAGCACTCATCGCTAAGGGTGTCCTGAAGAATTCAGGTGTGGGTGCAAAGTCGGCAGAAATCACTCCAGAGGAAAAGAGGGCCTTTGTTCTCAAGCACAAGCAAGCTGTGTCCTATGCCATTGCCTCAAGAGTTGCAAAGCCTGAGAATGAGACCAAGGAACATGCCTATACTCGAGGCAAGCTTCCTGAGTCCATTAGGGAGGACAAGCGCCTCATGGGAAGTCTTGCACCCTATTTGCAGAAAGGCGAGGAGACTGAGACCTTCAAGAAGCTACAGCAAAGTGTGGAGGAGAACCTCAGCGACACAGACTTCCTGAACGCGGCCTATGACCTTTCCACTAAGCAGGAAATTAAGTCCAAGCTACCTGTGTTCGCCTCCCTCAAAGCCAAGAAGAGGGATACTGGAATTGACGAGGACTTCCAAAAGATGAAACTGGATCGACTGAAGAGGGAGAAGCAGCAGGCAGATCGAGGGGAGACAGGCTATGTGGTGGATCACACGAAGACCAGGAAGACTGGTGAGCTCACGTCCGCAACCCTCAAGGAACTAGCAAAAGACTTCCTGTAGAAGTCCCCATAGCACCACTGTCTGTGATGGATATTAAATTATCGAAAAATCGGTCACTATCAAGGAGAAGACTGTGACAACTCACGTCAATAATGAAGGGATTCCGGGCACCTGCAAGGCACAGACACCTGAGAAATGTGACTTCTACGATGGCGATGATCCCAATGGGGGACACTTCGAGTCAGAGTGGGATGCCATGGATTATGCTGAGAAAAAATCCGAGAGGCTCGCCCAGGAAGAAGGCTCTCAAGAGGGCCTCGAGAGTAAGGAAGCCAAGGATCCTGACAACAGTAAGAGCGATCGGTCCCCTAGAACTTCTATGACTGACAGCAAAGCTGCGGAACTTAATGCAAGAGACTTTGTCTCTATTAGGCACCCCCGTCGTTTCGCCAAACCTGAGGATAGTTTTCGGCAAAAGCTTTACAGGGAGCGCTATGAGAGGAATAGGCGCATTGTCGAATCCTTGAATGGACTAGAGCGCGATGACGCAGCCCACTCTGTAAAAGTGGAAGGTGTCAGTGGTGTCGAGGATGGCTGGTACAATTACATTGTAAGCGCTTCGGGTTCAGCTGACTTCGATGGACCACTTCAAAGTGCTGAGGAATCCAAAAGGGCCTATCGACTTAGAAAAGCCATGGAGGACAAGAAGTTCGATCTTCCTGGAGCCAAGGTAGACACCAGTATGAAGTCTCTTGGGCTTCGGGCTAGTGATTTCGGTGGAAAAAAGCATGGGGACCCCAATATTGTGTCTGATTCGTCTATCTTTGTGGTACCGAAGGCCAAGGGTATTCGCGGTCACTCAGTGTGGCCAGGCGTGTATGCTGAAATCGAAGGGCCGAATGTTGGGGAGTACCAATACGAGGAAATCTCCAATGATCCCGATGTGAAGTCAGGTGACCTCACCGACGACAGTGTTCATATGAAGAGATTCAGGAGGATCATCAACCGCACTTCATCCCGTGCCCTTCCTGGTCCCAGCAAGATAGACAAGGGTACCATGCACACGGTGGATGGGGACGACAATTGGCCCATACTGGAAGTGGACAAGAGAGCCTCAGAAGACTTTCGGAGGGACGGCAAGGTAGTCAATCCAGGAATCTATGTGTACGAGAGAAGTTACAGTGGTCCTGGAAGTTGGAGCTACTTCAATGGTGGACTTGAAGACGCTAAGGAGACCTCAAGGAAGCACCGGAAGATAGTAGAGAACTCAGTGACTTCGGACGAGGTGGCCTCCAGAAACAATCTCAGTCAGAATCCAAGTAGGTAGTTGACAGTGTTTCCCTTTATTTGTTATAGTTATTTCACTAACGCTTTTTGACAATTTCAAAGGGATGCATGCTGTGGTAGTTTAACGGTAGAATGGCACCTTGCCATGGTGCAGGCGGGGGTTCGACTCCCCTTCACAGCTCTAGGTCCAGGTGGAACCTTTTATGAAATCCACCGTCTCAGGCTATAGTTCAACTTGGTAGAGCAGGGAGTTAGGGGCTCTCAAATTTCAGTTCAAATCTGAATAGCCTGACTACTCCCATCAAGGCGGGAGTCCTAAAGATGGCCTTGGGAAACTGGTGGAAACGAATGGCACAGTAATCCAGTCGGAGAGACAACTCCGTTAGCAAACAGGGAAACTGAGTTTCAGCAAGAAACTGGTGCTCAGACACCCCCTGCCTTCCTGGTCCAATGGACACGACACAGGAGTCCGGATCCTGGAATGAAGGTTCGATTCCTTCGGAGGGCACTTTTGTTCCTCTAGCTCAGTTGGAAGAGCACCTGCATGACTCGCAGGAGGTCGTGGGATCAAGACCCACGAGGAACACTCATCTAGGTTTTCCTAGACATGCCCCATTAGCTCAGTGGTAGTAGCGCTTTCTTGGTAAGAAAGAGGTCTCGAGTTCAATTCTCGAATGGGGCTCTGAACGAAACATGAGGTAACACTTGTTTTGTTTTGAAAATCCTAAAAAGTTCATGTATAATAGAACTTGTCACAGAGGGAACACTTCTTCTTGTGATAGGAATACTTGACAACTTCATAGGAAACTTTTGGAGGGGAGGCAGCTATTGGTTTGCTGCACCAGCCTGGAAAGCTGGCTACCTTCGGGTAGTGCGGGTTCGATCCCCGTCCCCTCCGCTAGGGTCAAGGGCCTCATCAGCCACGCCGAAAGTTGATTACTTCAGCAATCCCCATAAGCCGAAAGGGTGGGGGGCTTGACCCATATTTTTACTTCTAAAAATTCAGGAGTATTTTTCTCTAGGTGGTCTAATGGAATTATAGTTTTATCGTAATGCTATTGATTTCCTTGAAAGGAAAAACCTTCTGATAAAGTGACTTGCCGGTGTGGTCCAATGGAAACGACGATTCTCTCCTAAAGAATAGATCTGAGTTCGATCCTCAGCACTGGCACTAAGCACAACAGGACAGTGTCGTAACTTCCTCCTGTTGTGCTTTTCTTTTTGATATTCCTTACAGTAAAATACGACACTGTTTAAGGAAGACTAATGACTTCAAAAATCCCAATCGGGTACGTTTATGAGATCTGCAATAGAGTAAACGGAAAAACTTATGTTGGTTCCAGAAAGTTATCTTGTGACAAGTCCTGGAGACAGTACCTGGGCAGCGGCGATCGCATCAAGACGGCTATAGCCAAATACGGCGAAGAGAATTTCGTTAAAAAGCTAGTGTGCTATTCCTATAGTGATGACTACGAAGATCTTCTAGATCTAGAGTACGCTGAGATAAATAAGGCTAAGAAAGACAATAGAGCTCAATATAATACTAGGACTTCTAGATGGGGAGCTCATACTTCTTCTATCATTGGAAGGGAGAAGCATGACAAGGAACTCCGCCGCCAGGAAGTCGAAGCACTTGCTGATGAGATAATAGCTCTCTATAAAGAAACTGGACGAATAAGAGATTGCTGTAAGGAATTTGGCTTTTCCTACTCAAGGATAAGGGAACTGGTTGTCAGTCACGAGATACCCTTGAATAATCAGCATGAAGTAGGCAAAAAGATGCCTAAATCTAAAAGGAAAAACATAAGTGCTGGTGTGTCTAAGGCAAGGCCGAACACAAGAGCTGGAAAGTACAGGCACTGCAAAAATGAGTACTGTAATAATACTATTGAGCTCATTAAGGGAAATATCTATTGCAATCAATGTAGAGAAAATAGGGACTTTCAACTCAAGAAATTCGACCCATCAAAAGAGGATCTTCAGAGATGGTGGATGGATGAACGCCTCAGCAGGCAGGAACTCCTTGAAAGGATTGGCTGTACAAGCAATACTCTTTCGATGATCCTTGAGTGCAATGGTTTCCCCACGTGGACCAAGGATAGGGATGCTCTTTTGAAGTAAATAGACCAATTATCTCAATAGCGGAGGCTTCGGCTTCCGCTTTTTGAGCATCTTGAACTATAGAGATTCCCGCTAATATTTCTTCCCCAATAGTTTTTGAGGTAAGGTGGCAGTGATGTTAGAGGACAAAAGTAGGACCCTACTGTCCAGGATCAAGGGTTTCTTCAAAGGGGAGGAGCCAGAGGGTGAGGTCTGGTATGCCTTCCCTGAAAATGATTTGAACGGTCAACTTGTAGAAGATATTCCTAGGGATGACTTCCAGGCCATTTACAGAGCTGCCTTAAGGAGGGTCAGTTCTTTCTCACTGGTACGTTATGAAGCTAACTTGGCCTACAGGGAGAGGGACAGTAACATGCCCCTTGAGTACTTCAACTTTAGGGCGGCACTCGATCTCTGCAAAAACAATTTTAAGCCCGGATCGAGTTTGAGCGAGAATAGCCCGCTTATGAAGATGCTTAAGCATTACTACGAGGTTCGCTCTAATGATGTGGTGTCACTCAACCCCGACCTTGAGAGGATGCTTTGTTTTTCCCTCTATCCTTTTGCCTATGGGGGTGACCTCAATAGAGATGCCATTCTAGGGGTGGACGGTGCACTCAACTACTTCATCAGGTGGAGAAATGGTCCTCTGACTGTATTGAAGGACGGCCTTAACTTCCTTGATGCTGTTGAATCTCACGGTCCCTTCACCATGGGTGGCTATCAATACCTTTCTAGTTCGATTATGAAGTGCTTCTCCCTTTTGAGGGATGGTTTTTCCATGAACCAACAGTACCTTATATCCATTGTGAAGGACCTCCCTGAGACCATACCTCATTTTAGACTTGGAATTGACGATGGCTTCTTCAAGATAGCTGACAAAATCAAGGACACAGTTCCAGGAGACAGAAAATTAGCCATTATCAACAATTTCTGTAGAGATTATTTCGAGAAAAACGGAACTGTTAATAGTGGCCTAAACGTGGCCAATAGGCTAAAATGTGATCCAGCCGAAGGATACCTTGCACTCTACTATAGGAGAAATTATCTAGAGGCTGAGAAGAAATCCATCCCCCTTGAGTGGCTCCTTCAGATGAAGGGGCAGTTTTTCTTCATGGATCTGCCCCAGCACATTAAGGATCTTTCTGAGCGGATCACTTGGGTAAATCTTGAATCTGATGAATATCTAACAGAAGACCACAAGGAGCAAGAAAATCCAGAGAAGGTTGCTTCCTGAGCTTGATTCTCAGGTTAAAGTACCTGAAATAATTTTCACAGAAAGGCCTACTTCATGAAGGCTCGCTTTAAGGCCCTCCTTGCCGCAGGATTCATTGGCGTTTCAGCCCTCACCATGACGGGTTGTTCCAATGACTCTGACGTGGCCTCCAAGAATATTTCACAGGATTCCGACAACTTCAAAGTCCCTCGCAAAATTGTCTTCTTCAATGGCATCACTGACAAATACCTTCTGGAGATCCAGGGCTTTTGCTCCATTAATAAGGACAACGAGGACAACCAGCTAGAAGTCACCTGCAAGACTGGTGACAACGAATACAAGAAGCACTTCCTTGGTCTTAGCGACAACGTCACCTATTTCGTGGAACAGACAGAGAGCGTCAAGGAGAGTGCCTATCACTACAAGGTGACCTTCAAGCCTGAAACAGTGGTACCGGAGATCAACATGAAGACTGAGACGCGAGACGGAGTGCAGTAGTCTCCTAGTGCTGTCGAAAAAACAGTGGGGGCCCCGAATTTGCTCATTCGGGGCTTTTCTGTGTCTACTTCTTTGATAAATTCACTTTTTCAAGCAGCTTAAAACAGGTCTATGAGGCGCCTATTTGAGTGGTGGTCTTACAGGCCATTGAGATAGACACTTTTGACTGTAAGTGCCGTTTTAGGGGCAAAACTGTTTTAGGTGGAGGGTTATACGAGACTGTAATTTAGACACGCCTAGGCCAGGTTTTTGAGGCACCAGAAAATCTCCTAAAAAGCTCAATAGCATAGTTGAATTCATGAAGTGGAGTGATATAATAGAAATACTTTCACGTGGAGTGAAGGTTTATTCCCCTGTGATGTAAAGGCAGCATGCTGGAATCTGACTCCAGTCATCTTGGTTCGACTCCAGGCGGGGGAGCTTATAGCCTGATGGGATTCATCCCATCAGGCTTTTTTTTGTGTCCTTTTGAAGGATATTTCTCTTTAAAATCTACAAGGGGAGTACCCATGTCTATTCACGCAAACAATGAAGGAAAGACAGGCACCTGCCACGCAAAAACCAAGGAAGGCTGCCCCTTCTACGATGGCGATGATCCCAATGGCGGGCACTTTGACACAGTCGAAGAAGCAGAAGCCTACGGGGAAAAGAAAGCCGAAAAGATGGCATCCTCTCAGCCTACTGGTCTAAAAAAGTCTTCCTTCAAGAATCTTCCAGCTGATTTCGATGCTGACACAGCGGTGCCTAATGACTTTGACGAGAAATACTCCTCACTTAGGAGACAACGTTTCGAGGACCGCCAGACCTTCGAGTTCGCTGTCAATCGCATTGAGGCGATCACAGGTATGCGAGGGGCTTCAGCCGAGAAAATCCTCGAGGAGACAAAAGGGAGAGTTGATCCGTCCATCAAGAAGGCTTGGCGTCAGGCGAAGGAAGCTGAATCGAGAATCAAGTCTGTTTCTCAGGACCTCAAGGAACTTGACAGGAAGTTCGGAGAACGTGGTGGCTGGAACAGAGTCTATCTCGCTGCTTCAGCCAACGGCCATGTCCACAAGAGCATGAAGTGCTCCACCTGCAACAAGGACGGAAAGCAGACAAAGTTCGAGTTCAAGACTGAGTATTCTGGAATGTCTGAGAAAGACATTACAGATGCTGCGGGCAAGAGGACCTGTACTGTGTGCTATCCTAATGCTGACTCCGTGGTCCTCAAGAAGGAATCCAAGATGAAGACTGAGGCTGAGGTGGCGTCAGAAAAGAGAACCGTAGAGAAGAAGGAGCAGGAGAAGGTCGAGGTTCAGCAACTTTCCGAGAAGGAACAGAAAGCCCGCGAGAAAGCCCCACTCAAATCGGGTGAGCCACTGGAGACTCCTTCAGGTGAGGTCTACAAGACTGAAGTTGCTATGAAGAAGGGTATTGGAGAGATCATGGTGAATCAGTACCATGACCAGAAGATGCAAGAGAACAGGCCGGATTATATCAGGAACACTGAGAGCCTATCCAAACAGCGTGAGGACCTTAAAGTCATGGTAGACGCCTTCGCTGAAAAGCATGACCTCACGAGAAGGGAGGCCTCTAATAAATTGAAGACCTCCATCAATAGTGCTTTCAGGGCCCACAACAAGGAGATGGATAGTCCAAGAATGCAGCAGAACATTCAGAGTATGGGCTACCTCGGAGAGAAAATGGATTTTGATGCTGACAATGAGACTTTTGGCTTCACTGAGGAGGAACTCGATCAGAGGCCATAGTGAGTTGCTTTCTTGAAGGATCTGTGATAAATTGTAACCATGACACTATTCACAAAGGATGGCAAGGAAATGACCAAGCATGGCAAGATCGGAATGGGTCTCGCACTCTTTTCCTTAGGCACTTCAGCACTTGAGGCTGTGATGCTGGAGCGTAAGGGCAAGACAAAGGAAGCAGCCATTGTTGTTGGCATGGCCTTCCTGGCTGCGGTCCGCTTCAAGGATCGTTATGAAAGTGGTTATTTCAAGTAGCCAAAATTGCCTCTAGAGAATTTCTTTAGAGGCAACATTCCCCCGTGGTGTAACTGGCAGCATTCCGGACTTTGAATCCGGCCGTCCTCGATCGAAGCGAGGCGGGGGAGCTCATTATTTTTAAAACCATCATCAAAAAGGCTACCATGACTTCTATCCACAAAAACCTCGAGAGTCTACCTGACCGTTTCAGGAAGGTCCTCGGATCCTTCACTGATAAGGAATGGGACATCACTGACCTCAAGGAAGACCTAGAGGCTTCTAAAAAGCGTCACGAGAAGATCGCCTCCGGAAACTTTACTGACGAGGAAGCCTGTGACTTCGTGGTACAGCATCCCATGGCTTGGCAGTTCATGGAGAGGGTAAGCCTCAATTGTGGAGAAGCCCTCTTTGACTGGGGGCGCACTCCTGAGGTACTCCGCACGAGCCCGGGTGACGAATGGGGTAATTGGTTTATGGAGTTTGGTCCCGTTGATCTACATGGAAATGGGGAAGTGGATTATCTAGATATGGGCATCACTTCCTTTGGGAACACCATCGAAGATCTCTACAGGGTCATGGCCATCAACATCTCTCGCACCTATACCTGGTATGGTGATTGGATCGAAGGTAAGGACACCTACAGGACCTTGGAAGATTATAGAAACCACAACCCCGCTGAGAAGCCAAGTTGGATGAAGGAGAATTAGCCATGAAGACATTCGATTGCTTCAGGTGCGGTGACGAGATCAAGACTATTCCTCATACTGAGAATAATCTAAACAACGGTGTCTGGATTGCTGTGTTCGGGGGCTATGGAGCCTTTCTGGAAACTCCTGAACTGGCAGGAACAGAGAGTGATCCTATAGCCAACCCAATGGCTATAGAGTTGGGCTACCCCACTCTTTCTCTTCCACTTTGCCATGACTGTTGCGTGGTGGCCTTCAGGAAATTCCCTAATCTTGAGGAGCTCATCGACCCAAGGACCTCTCACACCCATGGGGACGAGGGCGATTGCTACTACACATCACAGGTGGAAAACGATTCATGAGTATTAGTTAAGTTTCTCAAGGAATAGCACCTAGTCAATCGGCAGGTCCTTATGGTCCTGCTTTTTGAAGATCCTCTACTTCCTGCAACCGTTCCACAGGATAAGATCTTTCTAGTAATAGTAGATAGAGAAAGAGAGAAAGATATGATGCTTGCAGTAATCCTTCTTGTGGCACTGGTAATTGCTGCGGGGCTCATTGTAGTCAAGTCCGCCTTCATTGTGGTACATACTTCTGAGAATGTGATCCTTGAAAGATTTGGACGTTTCCATAAAGTAGTACATCCAGGTTTTCATTTCAAGATTCCGTTCATTGACACAGTGAAGGAGGAGCTGAGCCTACAGGTTCAGCAGCTCAATGTCAATGTTGAGACCAAGACCAAGGACAATGTGTTCGTATCCATCCCTGTAGCAGTGCAGTACCAGGTTCTTGAGGGCCACGAGTACGACGCTGTTTATGGACTCCAGAACCCCCAGCAGCAGTTCCATTCCTATGTGCAGGACAATGTGAGGACCTCCCTCGCCGGACTCACCCTCGACAGGGCCTTCGAGTCCAAGGACGACATCGCCCTTGACGTGGAGAAGACCCTTAAGGATCGACTTGGCCAGTACGGCTACAGAATCGTGAACACCCTTGTGACGGACATTGCCCCGGCCGCAGAGGTTCGTGATTCCATGAACCAGATTAATGCCGCACAACGTAAGCGTGAGGCCTCCATCACTCTAGCTGACGCTGACAAGGCTGCAGCCATCAAGAAGGCTGAAGGAGAGGCTGAGACCTCTAGGCTCCGTGGTGTTGGTATCTCTAATGAGCGCATGGAGATCTCCAAGGGTCTTGCTGAACAGACCAGGATCCTAAAGGAAGCCGGTATCAAGGAGAACCCTGTTTCAGTGCTACTCATGAATCAGTGGTTCCAGACCATGAGCGATGTGGCTGCAAAGAGCTCCACCAACACCCTCTACCTTCCATCTAACCCAGGGGGCTTCAATACTACTAGGGATGAGATGCTACAGGCCTTCGGGGCAACAGGCAATCTAGATGTTCCCAAGAAGACCAGCCTACCTGATCCAAGGATCAATGGCTAACATCTAAGCAAGCTCCTCTCAAGGAGAAGCTCTTAGGGCGGGACCATGAAGCGGGTCCCGCCCTTGTTAGTACCTAGGACCTGCCTCCTGCGTGTCTAAATTACAGTCTCGAATACCCGTTCACCTAGGTACTTTCTGGATCTTAAGCGGTCCTTACTGCGAAAATGGTCTATCTCAATGGCATACAGTACCAATACTCAAATAGGCGACTAGTAGATCTGCTTTAAGCTGTCCAGAAAACGTAATTTCTAGTGTTCGCAAGGCACCTAAGCACTGTTTTCTGTTCAGGTTGCTATCCTATAGTTTCTCATGTATTGTAGAACTCGAGGGAAGGCCTCAAGAAACAACTACCAAGGAGAAAAAGACAGAATGGCGACTGAGAAGGAATTCAAGGAACTTCTAGAGGAAATCGACCAGAAGGTTCTCAAGTTCGAACTCGAAGACCCTGATAATCACATCACCTTGGAACAGGTACTGGCTGTTCCTGGAATGGTTGAGGCCATCACAGACCTCAATTCTCTTCACCAATACTTCGAGGTTGCTGCTCTGTCGATTCGTGACCTACCCCAGAGCTCTGTACTCTGGTTCCTCGAAAAATACGTGGGCTATGCTTCCAAGACTGGAACCTTTGATGAAGTGATGGTGGCTGCTTGGCTCTTGGGTCTTGACCCTAACGACTACAACTCACTGGACAGTACCTTAGAGCTTGTGGAGGACCTCACCAATACAGAGAATGGTACCATCACACTCCATCTCAGTACCTACTACTCCATCGCCATCTCACTATCCTTTGCCATTGTAGAGATGAAGAAGGCGACTTCCGCCGAAGTGCCGAACGAGTGGCTGTTTTCTTTCATGGGGGGAAGCCATGACCCAGAGGTCTACCACGATCTTCTTGACACTACCTTCGATTTTCTCCCTCGCATTCAAGTAGCCATTGAAAATGGTGGCCGCCTCGCTGAACTGAGCGGGGAATAGAAACTCCCTCACTTGCGACCTTCCTGTTGCCATATCTTGTTTTTCATGTAGCATAGAACTAGGCGGGAATAATCCTTCCTAAAACTATTAAGGAGAAGAAGTCATGGGCATGCGGGAATCTGTTTTGGAAGCTATGAAAGACTACCTCAAGGACGAGGAAGGCTTAGATGTAGTCCGAGTCCTGGACTACTCTGATGGAGTTGGTGGGGTTGGAGATACTGACCCAGAAATCCATGTGTATTATGTAGACTCTAAGGACTTCTCGCAGGTGTGGGATGGGCACACCAGCAAGGATCTAGGGATTCAGTCAGGAAGTTTCTCTGAATTCCTAGAATCTGCTTTGCAGCATGTAGACCAAAAGGTGGAGGAAGGTCACTAGGTTCCACGGGTTGCATTCATCTATTATTCGTGTATAGTAGAACTAAGAAAACACCAACTATCGCGAAGGGTTAATAATGGGATTGAAGAAGGACATTTGTGCCGCCATGAATGTTTGGTTAGAGGACAAGGAAAACATCAGTTCCTTGGAAGTCTTGGACTACAACGAGGAAATTTATTACGAAGAAGAGGTAGGTGAGTATAGTGCTTCATCGTCTTTCATTGTCGAATTCTACTACTTGGACTTAGGTGGGAGTAAGATGTCTTGGAGTAAGGACTTCGCAGGAAGCTACTACATGAGTTTTTCTGAGTTCTTGAACAAGGTCATCGAATACAGCGAAAGCAAGGGAAAGTAAGTGAGCACCCAGAAGATCATCAACGGCATCAGCTGTGACATTCCTGATCTCCACGACACTAATGACTATATGGACTACACCACCGCGGATGCTTTCGTTGCCAACAAGAGTATCCTTTCGGCCATCTAAGAAATTCATGAGATTAGCCCCAATCACTTCACAGTGACCTATAGGATTCCCTATGACTGTGCCACTGATCTTTTTCAGGCCCATTTTCAGGACCCTGAAGAGAATGAGCCCCAGTTCTTCTTCAAGAGTGACTTTGTGGAGGTCACCTTCTCCGACCTAGAGGCCACTGAGCCAGGCGAGAGTGATCCCTGTGAGGCATCTATCGCCATTGTCCCGAAGAACCTAAAGGCGGGCACTAATCCCTCCATTGTCTTCTCTGAGTTCGAAGAGGAACTAGCTGATGGAGAATGCACTTTCCAGATCACCTTTATGAATGAAGACACTGATCTATTCGATTCTCAGAAGGCTTCAGGGGAAGCTTCCTTCGTGGAAGACATTCAGCGTCCCGGTGGCAAGGATTACACTCTCTACTACGAAATGTTCTGCGATTAAGGAAAACATGAAGACTGATCTAGATTTCATCGGCAAGGCTTCACTCTATGGGAAGCATGGATTTGAGGGCGGTATTGTCTTTGGGGTCTCACCCCATGGGCACGACTCAGTTCAGATCTTCTATAGGGACTCTAAAAACAAGGAAATGACGTCAAAGACTGTTTCAAGGAGTACTATCGAAGCCTGGTTCAAATACGACTTATCCATCAAACTCGACGAGCTCAAGAGGCATGGCAAATTCCTTGAAGCACAGGGCTTTACTGTTGAGATCAATGGTGACTCATTGACTGCAAGCATTTAGAGTTGGCCACCGGAGATACTGACATAGCTATAGCCAATGTGCAACACGGACACTTCCTAAAACTTTTTACATCCACCGTTTGCAATCCTGAAGGGATGGTGTATAGTAGAACTTGTTGAAAGGGAACACCCCGAGAAAAACACCCGATGAGGAACCTGCACGAAGCGGGGGAGTCGGATGAAGTGTTGATCTCCAGGTGCCACGCCTTCTGGACAATCCAGTGGTGGGAACGAATTTCAACTGTGTTTGACAAAAAGGATAAACATGATTTATAGTAGAAATCATCAACTTCATAAGAGGAGCTTCCCGAACTCCTGAAAAACAGGGATGAGGCAATCGGACCTTACCGTCGATAGGAAAATCCGTGACTGTGCCGTCGTTTTGTGGCAGGGTCGCTGTTGATACAGACTAAATAAGACTTCTTGATATAATTTCAAGCGTTGGTGGTCCTGAACCTAAAAATTCTTGGGCGCGACCAACCTATTCCTCCGTAGTTCAAAGGCAGAACGGGCGGCTGTTAACCGCTTAATGCAAGTTCGAGTCTTGCCGGAGGAGCTTGGTAGTGCAGGGATTTGCTCGTAACTCCTTCCTGCGCTACCTTTGATGTTATTACTCCATACGAGCAAATTGAAAAGGAGTAATAATGACTGTTGGTGTCTATGGAATCTACAGTCTCGCAGATGGATCTTTCATTACAATTGAGTACAAAAAAGTACCAAGAGGTACACCAATACCAGTAATGAAAACAGAGGAATTAACACTCAGTCTTCCATAGTTTGGGCGGCGGCAACCGTCACGCTATGGGGTTTATAGATTGGTAAGATGCCTTGCCGGGTATTTTGCCTTTTGAAGTTTTCCTTAAGACTTCGCGGCATATGAGGTTAGTGGCTCTAGCGCCTACTATGTAGACGCCCAGGTTCGAGTCCTGGATGCCGTACTTCAACAGTCATTTGACAATTGTTGAATGGCTTGTTATTATTAAACTTGGGAAGCAGCAACTTCCTGAAATCCCCGTATGAGGTTCAAGTCCTTCGTGCCACCTTCGGGTGGTAGCGACCACGACAAAACGCCTATTGCTGTAGGTAGGAACTGTGGTCCCTGCGGGTTATACTTCCTCAACTTCATGTTGAGGTTTTGGTCCTGTAGCTTAGTAGTAGAGCACCGCCCTGTCACGGCGGGGGGAGCGAGTGCAAGTCTCGTCAGGATCGCTTTACACCACGCCCGTGCTAACCACGCGGGAGGAACTTTGTACTAAGTTCCAGAACTAGTTGGGGTTCGATTCCCTTTCACCATAACTTGGAGTGGTCCTCCTGAACTGGTGGCTGGTGCCTAGTGAAGTTGGTGTCTTAACGGGGTGTGGGGCAGTTTGGCCAGCCCGCCTGACCTGGGATCAGGAGTATCGCGAGTTCAAATCTCGCCTCCCCGACGATCCCCCTAGTTTGTTGATTCGTAACCTCTTGCTAGGGGGATTTTTTAGTGCCTGTTGATATATTACCTCTATACGAATCAACAAAAGAAGAGGTAATAATGACTCAGCAATACAGCTCTTTCTCAATCGAAGATATTGATCGAGAGATAGAGAATTGTGAAAATATTTCCCTAGGAACTTTTGCTCCAAATGTTGGTTGTTCTACAACTAAAATCAGAAGGATCATTAGTGATGCAGGTAGAGACCTTGACGATTACAAGGAAAAACTTGAGTTGAACAAATATCTCCTTGCTAGGAAAATCATTCAAAGGAACTACAGGCACGAACTTCTGAATAAAGATTTGTTCAGTTTAGTTCCTCCTCAAGTTTCTCCCGTTGATTATCGTCGTGCATTGTCTGATCTTCTCAATGAAGGTATTCTGGAGAAACCCAAGTGCGAAAAATGTTCAGAAGAGCACGATAGGTCCTATGGCGAAGGAAGGTTCTGTTCATCAGAATGCGCTCGATCTTTTTCTCAATCTCACATTACTGAAAAAGGTATAGAGATTAGGGATCAGGCGCTTAGAAAAACTGATTACCGAAGAACGTTCCATGAGAATGGTGTTATTCATTCTTCTGGACCTGCTTTGAG
Organism: Amazona festiva; assembly: GCA_031763565.1. Taxonomy (NCBI): domain Eukaryota; kingdom Metazoa; phylum Chordata; class Aves; order Psittaciformes; family Psittacidae; genus Amazona; species Amazona festiva. The sequence continues at coordinate 114,680 of JARPRK010114604.1, read as the reverse complement.
TAGAAGCAGGTACCTCTTGAGGATCAATCATCCTGATGCTTTCGAGCTTTTAGCAAAAATCGACTCATACAGTAAAGATGAAAAAACTTCATTCTTTAGTCCTAAAAAGAGATTTATTAGTGTTGATACAAGAGAGAAAATATCTGCTAGTGTAAGGGCTCGCGTAGCTGCTGGCACCCATAAGGGTTGGCAATCTCGCAACATAGAGTCCTATCCAGAAAAGATTTGGAGGAAAGTTCTAGAGGATGCTGGAATAACTTTCGAGCGCGAAGTTGTCCTAAATAGGAAAACCCACCTTGGCTTGGATAGTAATGCCAATTACTTCTTGGATTTTTTCATCATCGCTAAGAATGGACTCATCGACCTAGAAATAGATGGCGGACAACATTTCATACAGGAACGCAAAAATTCCGATGATGTGAGAGATGTGATCCTAAATCAGAATGGGATTAGCGTGATTAGGGTTCCTTGGGTCAATCCAGCTCACGACAGGAAAGTTTTCAATCGTCAGAAGGAAGAACTCTTGGAGTACTTTCAAAAAGTTTTGTAGATAATTTTGACTAGAAGCAAACTTGTGATATAATTTAACATGCCGGACGAAAATGTCCGACCAAGGGAATTTCTTGAAGCGATCAGGAAAGTTTCCTTTTGGGGCCACATGTTCCGAGGCTTGGCGAAAATCCCTGGCAGGGATTTTGTGATGGGTTCGACTCCCATTGGCTCCACGATTCACCCATCATCAACATTAGGCAGGAATGGATGGGTGGACTTACAGAGGTTTATGGTTCACCAGCTTTGCAAAGAACCAGCCTGCATTTTTTCTACTTAATTTCAGAAGTGGTTTGACAGAAAACAATTCTTCATATATGATAGAATTCATCAACGGGGAACCTGTTGAATGATTTTTGAAAAATGAATAGCAATCATGCCTCCGTAGCTCAGAGGAAGAGCAATCGCCTCTTAAGCGATGGGTCGAGATATCGTAATTCTCCGGGGGCACGTAGGAATGTGAGTTTAGTGGACTCCGAAAAGTACCGCTCCACTAGGTACAGAAATCCCGGTCTAATTGGCCGGGAGCATTCCGCCAAGCAGGACTGTTTGGGAGTAGTGCCCCATTGAAAAGGATTGCACTAATCCTTTGAAATCGAGAAAGGTGGTCTTTTTAAGGATCATCAGAAGAGCGGTCTGTTAATTTGCCTTGTAGCTCAATGGTAGAGCGGCATACAGTGCTTGTAGGCTTCCATCTAGGCGACCCCTAGAGGATCCTGCCCAAGATATGCAATACGGGTTCGATTCCCGACTTGGCTATTCTCCGAGTGCGTGTCGTGTAATAATTCCTTCATACTCGGTTTTTGGGCCCACATGTTCCTGAGTGGCGACCGGATTTTGCAGGTCTGGTGTGAGGGATGCAATCTCCCTTGGGTCCACGGCTATATTTTAGCTAGATTTCCTCTATCTATTGGGGGTTGGTCAGGCGGCTTGAGGTCCCGTCACTATAAAACTCAGGGCTACCGCTCGCGAGGTAGAACAGGGCTTCAGCAAAATTTTCAAACTTCTATTTTTAGAGGTTTGATAAAGTAAATAGAGGAACTTCGGTTCCCATGGAGCATAAACCCTCGAGGTGAGGGCACCGACTGCTAATCGGTTGGAGCCGTAAAAGGCTTGAGTTTCGATTACTCTGTGTTCCGCTCGCAGGTTAGTGAAATAGTATCATAGGGGCCTCATAAGCCTCCTGTTCTGGGTGCAACTCCCAGACCTGCAACGAAGGCAACCACGATGAGGAATTCATACCGCCTCATCGTGGTTGCTTTTTAAGTTTCCTTCTAAGATCTTGGCAGTAGATTTGCTATGTTCTTCCTTCAGGTTTAGGATAGTTCTATAGGAATTTCCCAATAGACCTAAGATGGAGATGAAGAACAAGATGCCCAACACTAAGAACAAGTCCGCCCGTAAGGCCCAGAAGGCCCGTAGCAAGGCTCGTAAGCGGAACATGAAGTCCCGACTGGAGACTGCTCTAGAACTTAATTGCCCCACGCCACGTAAGGCCCGATACGAAAATAGGCTTCTTGCGGAGAAGGCCCTTGGGCGGGTATGGAGCCGTCCCTCTGGCGGACCACACAAGTTGCCGCTCAGGACCTATCAGTGTTCCTGTGGAGGATGGCATCTTTCTAGTAAAACTGACAAGAGTAATGGTCCTAAGGAGCCTTCTGTAGAATCCTAAGACCTGTCCTAAGGCTGTGAAAAATACAGTCTCGCATACCCGTCCACCTAAAACACTTTTCACGCCTAAGGCACCATTACTGGGGAATTGGCCTATCTCAATGGCATACAGTACCACCACTCAAATAGGCGCCTTATAGCCCTGTTTTAAGCGTGTCTTTCAGGTGGGCTCTTTAGTGAATTTGAGGACCAGGGTTGGTCTTCACCATGATTTTCAGTAAGTAAGAGTGGTTCGGATCGCGGTGCCTATCTGGGATTCTTCAGATGGGGCTGAGGAACCTCCGAGCTGCACAACCTAGCCATGTGGGAGAGGTGCCTGAGCTTAAGGGTTCAGGAACCTCGTTTAGACCACTAAGCCCAACCTAAAAAGCAGGGCGAGGCGAGCAGCAATCCCAAGCAGGATGGTGGGTGGAGTTGCCCGACACCATTCGGGTGGGGAGCTTAGACAGATGATCCGACTGGATGGCTGTGCCTATTGAGGGAGCCATTCAGAACAGAACTCGGGGTACAACGTCTTGCTTTCTGAAAGCTTTTCGGGATTTTCTTCCGAGGAGTTGCTTTTTACCTTTGAGCGTGTATAGTAGAACTTGTCGAAGAGGAAAATGAAACTCTCCTCTTTGACTTGCTACTTGAAAATCTCATAGGGTACAGTAATGCCTCTCTACTCCAATGGCAGAGAGACACGGCTTAGAACCGTGACAGTCTGGGTTCGAGTCCCAGGGGAGGCACTTTGGTGCTGGTGCGGGGGTAACTACACCTCGACCGCAGCACTAAAAATCTCTAGAAAAAATCCTCTTCAGGATTTGACTTCTAGGAAAATTCATGTAGAATAGAACTTGTCATGGAGGGAACATTTCCTCCAATGATACAGCTACTTGATAATATAATAGGTATATGGCTCTGTAGCGTAAGGGGAAACGTACGCGACTGAAAATCGCGAGTTGGAGGTTCGATCCCTCCCGGAGCCACTGAGGAAGGTGAGGCTAGTAACCTCCGACCCATCCTACTCGGGTGGGGAAGCCCTGGTCCTAACGGGCCGGGGGCCTTCCTAGAAACTTCCTTAGAAATTTTCACACACCGTTTGCATTTTTAGAGGATGTGGTGTATATTAGAAATTGTCGAAGAGGGAAATGAAACTCTCCTCTTTGACTTGCTACTTGAAAATCTCATAGGAAAATCTTGCATGGGTGGCGGAATGGTAGACGCGCCAGCTTGAGGGGCTGGTGGCCTTATTGGCCGTGCGGGTTCGAGTCCCGCCCTGTGCACAACTGAACGTGCTGTCACTTATCAGTGTCAGTTGGAACGCAGGAAGGTGTGACACCCTTTCTGGAAGCTTGGTTCGCCGCTAAAATCGGAGTGGCAATAATGGGGACAGTGGTCTAGGCAAGGTGAAGAAACACCAAACCTCGGTTGTTCAATTCAATCGGTCTCCACTTTGGGTTGCTAAATCATTCTGCAGATGGTAAAGTAACTCTTTGGAAGGTAGCTCCTTCTAAAACCTCTCCGGAGGTTTGGGGATTAGCTCAGTTGGTAGAGCGCTTGGCGGTAGCCAATTCTTCACAGAGTTGGTGAAACCAGGGTCAGCACGGGTTCGAGTCCCGTATCCCCAACTGCTTCCTACTTTGGAAGCTGTTGAAATGGCATGGGCCACCGGCCGCTGGGAGCGGCTAGCTGTAACCCTCTGAGGGTGGAACGGCGGCCATCGTGGAGATGGTTAGTGTTGAGGTTCGAGTCCTCTCCTTTTCACGTAGCCACAACGGATTGATCATCTGTTGTGGGGAATGGGAGTAATTAACTTGTTCTGGGAAACAATGTGGAATAGGTCCTTTGGACTGGCTCCACAGTCCCGCAAGGACACGAGATGAATAGGCACCGCCGATAAGGCGGAAAATAATCTCGGCCAAAGGTTTCCCCAATACTTGCCACAACGGACCGATCATCTGTTGTGGGGTGCAGGAGTAATTAACCTGCACTGGGGAATAAAAATGGGATGGGTTAGAGATAACTGGTCACCATGTCTCCGCGCAGATACGAGATGAATAGGCACCGTCCATAGGGGGCGGAAAATAATCTCGGCCAAATATTCCCCCAATACTTGCCACAGGTGATTGATCTTTTCCTGTGGGGGATGGGGTTAATTACCCTGTTCTGGAAAACAAAATGGGATGGGCAACACTGTTGCTGGTCACTATTGACTTCCCGAAAGTCACGAGATGAATAAGTGCCCGCCGTAATTGGAGGGGGTAAATAGTCTCGGCCAACGATTTTCCCGATACTTGCCTCAGTCGTCTAAAAGTCAGGACACCGGGCTTTCAATCCGGGAAATGCGAGTGCAACTCTCGTCTGAGGTACTTAAAGGCAGGATACGTCACTGCTACCCGGGAGGGTACGAGGTAAATGAAGCTCGCTGTAATAGGTGGGTCAATAACTTCGGCCGGACTCTTCCTTGGAAAAATTTTCAAGGACTATGCCTCCATAGTTCAATGGTGAGAACGCGGTTCTGATAAAGCCGTAATCCTTGTTCAACTCAAGGTGGAGGTACTTAGTGCAATAACTTGTCAATTGGGGTTGCATTATGCGCGATTAGTTCAACAGCAGAACAACTCTTTTACACGGAGTCGACAGAGGGGCGGCACCTCTATCGCGTACTGGACGCTGGGTGGTGTGTCGTGACTCTCCCCAGCGTCCTTCGATATAATCTCTCTACACGACACATCTAGAAAGAGAGATTATTATGACTGCAGGTGTTTATGGCTTCTACGACAAGCAGACTGGCGATTGTCTATACATTGGTCAATCTCAAGAAATTGAGGGGCGCTGTAGGCACCACGTTAATTGTCTAAAACGTGGAGATCACAGGCGCCCTGAATTCTCTGAATGGTTTGCTGAAAATGGTGAAGAGAATTTGGAGCTTAGAATCCTTGAAGAAATGACCGATTTATCTGACGATAACCGTAATGCTTTAGAGATAAAATGGTTTGAATCAGAAAATCCTCGCTTTTTCAAAAAGAAGCCGTGTAAAAATGAAACATGGTCTCGTTCCGAGGAAGTCAAGAGGAATATTTCTTTAGGATTAAGATCCAGCACTAAAATTAAGCATATTCCGATTATAGATAATGTTCCTTGCCCTCCTGTAGAAAATATTTGCCTTGAATGCAATAAGGTATTTCGTAGATACACCAAAAGGAGTTTTTGCTCCAATCAATGTTCTGCAAATTCTCGCAAAAAGGGCATACCTGACAGAACAATGATTAATTGCTATTCTGAAGGATGCCACAGCATTAAACAGATAGCTGAAATCTTTGGAGTTGCTTTCAGTATTGCTCGTAAGGCGGCGAAAGAAAGTCCTGCCTACATTGAAGGTGTCCGTGAGAGGAAGACAATAACCTTTGAATCTCACAAGAAGTGGCACGGTTCAGGACCATATGGCTTCTGCTCTTTCTGTAGACTTGGACAATAGATGAATTGCCTGCTGTAGCAGGCGTTTGCTTGTGTGGCGCAGTTGGTTAGCGCGCTTCGTTCACACCGAAGAGGTCACTGGTTCGACTCCAGTCACAAGCACTCAGAAGGATTGCTGCAACAATTCTTCATGAAGGTGGTTTTACAGATGGTGGCGGGTTCTTGCAGGAACCTATGCCATGGAGGTCCAACCTCATAAAAGGACCTATCCCCGGTAGCTCAGTCAGGTAGAGCGACTCCGCCAAGGAGGTAGCGCGCTGGTTCGATTCCAGCCTGGGGAGCTTAGTATCCTGGAACTTGCGGAGAGTGCCGGTCTAGAAAGCCTTACGGGACTTCTCAAGACTGGAGTAATGCGCTAGATTACCCACCAGGACACTTTTGCCTCTGTGGTGCAAAGGCAGCACGACTCTCTCATAAGGAGTAGATGCCTGATCAATACAGGCCGGAGGTACTCGGAGATAAAATCTCCAAAATTATCACAAGGTGGGTTGCATGTCATCTCAATCTGTGATATAATAAAAATAACGCTGACGCATGGACGAACATCCTGTTAAAGTCGTTGGCGGGCCTTCGGGTCTATGCTCCTATCGTATAATGGCTAGTATGCTAGCTTCTCAAGCTAGAGATGAGAGTTCGATCCTCTCTAGGAGTACTCTTTCTTCATTAATTTATGTTTGTGAAGAAACATCCTAAATGAAAGATCTTCATATTAGGAATTGCCAGATTAGCTCAATGGTAGAGCAGCCGCCTTGTAAGCGGCAGGTTGAGATTTCGATTATCTCATCTGGCTCTCTTCGCATTTCGTGTGCGAATTATGCCTCTATGGAGTAACAGTAACTCGGGTGGCTTCCAACCACCAACCGCCGGGGCAGCACCGGCTAGGGGCTCGCTTCACGCCTTGGTGTGACTCTACGCAAGCGTAACTTAATTGGTAGAGTTCTGGCCTTCCAAGTCAGATGTTGCGGGTTCGAGCCCCGTCGCTTGCTCCCTTCCCAGATTCATGGTTTATAGTACTTCTATTCTCCATGGATCTGGGCTTTTTTAGTATCTCAAAGGGCATCAATGGCCTAAAGGGGTCCCATTTCAAGGCAACCTAAGCCCTGTTCTAAGCGCATTTAAATTACAGTCTCGTATACCCGTCCACCTAAAACACTTTTCACGCCTAAGCCACCATTACTGGGGAATTGGCCTATCTCAATGGCATACAGTACCACCACTCAAATAGGTGCCTCATAGCCCTGTTCTAAGTCGACCAATGAGGCGTCATTTTCTAGTGCCTTCAGACCCTCCTTTTGCTAATCTCACAGGAAGGTTAAAGAGAACCTAAAGTCACTCCGTTTTGAGGACTTACCTTGTTTTGACTTACTACTGTAGGGGTGAATAATTAGACCCATGAACACTTACAAGGACAGCAAGAAGATCAAGGAATTGGGGAATTAATGGCATATAGTGAAGATCGACTGCTCGAAGAAGTCAAGAGTAATGAATACTATGAACTTACGACAGTTCCCGACATTTTAAAAATCGAATGGCAGGACTCCGCATTCTACGTTTTCGAGGGACTTGACGATTGCCATTCACTCGCTTGGTGCGACGTGATCCTAGAGACCTTTAAGGAAATGCTTCCTGAGGTCGATTGGGTGGTGGATGATCCCGGCACTCTCTATGACCAAGATGAGGACGAAGATCTAACTGAAGATCCCAACGACATTGAAGAACTTCAGAAGATCACTGATGTCTGCCTAGAGCGCTATAGGAACCTCGTGGCTCGCGCGGAGAGTGAGGGCCTTGCCATTCACGATCCTCAGCACAGTTAGTAAGAGCTCGAACGGGTGACTGATGGCTTTGATCCTTCCAAGATTCACTATCGTCAGGGAGGACTGTCTCAAGATTGCCCTCTCCTTCAATAGTTGCCTTCATAGATTTCCTCATGTAGTATAGATTCGTAAGCTGAAAACAATTATTTAGGAGTAAAGAAATGTCTACCATCGAGGAACTGGATCAGGAAATCAAGGATGCGGAAGCTCGTCTCGCGAAGCTCAGGAAGAGCAAGGACGAGTACGACAACCTTCCGGCGGATAAGCAGTTTGGGGAATGGCTTCATAAAAAGCTCTGCCATTCCAATCACATAGATCAATGCGGCTGGGAATACGAAAATAACTGGCAGGGCTGGACTCACGAAGAATACCTCAAGAAGGCCCAGAAGATGCTCCGCGTGACTGACATGGAAACAGCCAAGGAGGTCATCAATATTTCCAAGGAGCTCTAATGTCACCTGATCTATTATTTTATCTCGTCGTTGGGGGAATTATCCTCCTCGTAAGTGGAGTCACCTTCACTGTATTTCGGGTAATTGAGCACTTCAATGGCAGTGCGGCTTCACGAGAGATTATGGACGCCCGCAATCACCTACTTTAAAAGGAAGACCATGACTGATTCACTTTTGAGGCTCCATTTAGTTCTCCAAAAAGACCTCACCCAATCTGGGATGCTCTCCTCTGCTTTCCTGGCCACTGTGGACTATTTTCAGTACGTCCAGAGTCTTCCTGAGGTTTCCCGAGAGGTCGTCCAGAAATGGATTAGAGACTCCAATCAGGGGAAGGTGGCCCACCGGGCATCTGAATCTGTTCTCTCCCAACTGATTCTTGATTATGTTGTGGAGGAGACCTACTCTTCTCCCTGTTCTGGCTACTTTAGTGGCTGTCTCGTGGTGGGGCCAATGACCCGTGAAGAGCAGTCGAAGGCACTTTCGAAGACCCAAGTGTCTGGCTTCACCTCTGAAACGGACCTTCCTATCACCTTCATGCTTGACCAGGAGGAAGGTTTTCTGGATAATCCTGATTCTGTGATCGAGGTAACCCTCAACAAGTCCCTAAAGATGAGTACAGGGAAGAAGATAGCTGCTGTTTCCCATGCAGCACAAGCACTCATGACTGAATTCCCGGAGATGATGGCTGGGTCCCCGGAGGTGAAGATTCAGGAGGAGGAACTCGAAGGTGACTATCCTTTCATGCTCAAGGATTCAGGATTCACTGAAGTGGCCCCAGGATCAGTCACTGTGGCCATGAGGAACTTGTAAGACAATCATCTTGAAAACTCATTAAAATTGTGGTATAATTAGACGAACCACCTAAAATAGGAGGAACCTGAAACTTAGGTTTTAGGTGCCGCCCTCGCCCCCTTCGTTCAATGGCAGGACAAGAATTTCGTAAGTTCTTAACAGCAGTTCGATTCTGCTAGGGGGCTCCCATTAGAAACACTCCATAGGAGAAGCATGGACATCAAAAAGTCACTCACATCTCATCTGGACTACGGTAAGGTTTCAGGGACCATCAAGGACAAACACGGCTACTCGGTTTCAGTACTTGCTGATAACAGGGTGGCCGTGACAAGCGATGGCTCCCCAGAACTCTACCTCATTGGATACCACTTCGATGACACCATTGGGGAGTATTTTGATAAGGCCCTTTCTTTCGAGAGCACCGTTTTCCATGAGGATGGTGTCTCTATGAGTCCGGGCTTCCTCTATAGGCTCCTGGAATTTAGGGAACGCCTCAACAAGGAGCGAAAGGATCGCTCAAATGTACTCCTTGAAGATGGCTATGACCTTAATGAAGCTGCCATCGACTATGCTGTGAGCAGTATGGTCTACGAGATTTATGGCGACCTCACAAGCTATGCTGATCCAGAGAGTCAAGAGAAAGACTGAAAATGCTAGATGCCAATAGCGAGAAACTCACCAGGGATCTCACCTGGGCTTGCACGATGCTAAATATGCCTGAAGACTTCGGAGTGATTATCGCTCTAAAGTACAGTGATCCTTCAGTCAAGGGCTACATCACCAGAAGGGTACCAGACGGAGATTCATTCAGTGGGGAATACATAGTGGCCCCCTACATGAGCACCTTCGACGGAGAAGAGTACCTCATCCCCTCTGAGGATGTTCCTGAATTTGCTTTGGAGAATTTCGAGAACAACTATCTCGCTAAATCTAAAGGCCCCATCAACTACGCTGAATCTCTCAAGAGGGATGGCGTGGAGGCTGAGAAGGCCGTCAAAAACAACAATGATCTTTTTCGACTCTACAGTGAAGCCTATGGGGCCGGCATTGCGAGTTCTCTTCATGTTGGTTTTGACCTCGGTGCCAGTTTCTGGGAGTTGGCCTCCATGGGTGCCCCTAAGGAAGGACTGGAGTGCAGATCTGAAGAAATTTTCGACACCATCAAGAAGGAACTAGAGAAGAAGGATTAAGATGCTAAACGGAAAAGACGCACGAATTGTACAAAGCCTTGTGGATTGTAAGAAGCCTGACCTTCCAGAGGATTTTGGGCTCCTTATTCCATTGAAATACGATGATCCCTCCATGCAAGGGGCCGTGGCTCGACTCATTCCAGATGGAGGGGCCTTCAAGGGTTACTACGAAGTTACTCCCTACATCTCACCTAATTTGAAGAATAACAACTATTTCACGATCCCAGAAGACATTCCTGAAGAGTTTGAGGATGCCTTAAAGGAAGACCTCCCCTACTACGGTTCCAACGCAGTAGAGTATTTCAATGAGATCAAGCACCTCACACAGGAATCTTGCAAAAAGCTAATGCAGGAGCCTCAAGTCCTCACGGCCTACGTTAGAGCCTACGACGCTGGAGTGACTTCAAACCTCTATTTAGGATCAGTGCACAATGTTTGGGCGAAATTTTGGATCGTGGCATCTATGGAAGATCCGAGGGATGGGCTAAAATCCCACATTAAGGAAATCGAGGACAAGCTAGATTTCGCCCACCTGGAAAGCGTGAGAATCAAATACTAGTACGACTTCATAAAAGGATAGGGGCCTTGACCGAGGGACACCTCTTGACCCTGGACTCACCCATGTGCATATGCTCCCTACTTCGAGACTAGTAGAACCCCAATGGGGACAAGATCAATGGTGATTACTAGTGATTTAAGGTTGTCCTTAAAATTTTCCTGAACTGAGTTGACAGGTCCTCTCCGTGGTGTATAGTAGAATTTGTCATGGAGGGAAATGAACCTCCTCCACTGAAATGATATTTGATAAATTAATAGAGAATAAGTAATGCCCCTTTAGCTCATCAGGTTAGAGCAGCTGACTTTGACAAAAATAAGAGCCTTCATGGAGTAATTTATGGAGTGGAGATCACTGTATGCTGGAAACTCCTTAGAGCCTTCGTGACTAGCTTTCATGGCAGTGACACTACGAAGGATTGGACAATCAGCAGGCAATCCCTGAATCTCAATAGAGATGGAGGGCGAGCCCTCAGAGGCCATACGTGATCCACCCGAACGCTTAGGGCGAGGGTGAAGAGATGGTCCAGACTACAAACCTTTTTTGAGGCGGTCATGGAAACATGATGTGGTACGTTAATCAGCGGGTGGTGGGTTCGAGACCCACAGGGGGCACTTAAAAATTTTCCTATAGATGTTGCAAACATCAGGAATTTCATGTATAGTAGAACTTGTCATGAAGGGAACACTACCTTTAATGATACTGATACTTGAAAACAGCATAGGAAAATTATGGTTCTGTGGCGTAAGTGGAAACGCATGTGATTGAAGATCATGGGTTGGAGGTTCGATTCCTTCCGGAACCACTGAGGTCGGGGCAACTGCGTGCGGATGCAGACTCCCGTCCGAGTTAAAGGCCCTGAAGAAACCGCACACTTCGGGATGACCTTTACACCCTTGGAGCGCGTTGATGGAGAAACGCGGCTGCCTAAAGGCAGTGAACACCCGAAAGGGTTGCGCGGGTTCAATTCCCGTCCAAGGGTCTGATTCATTTATTGGATCTAATAAAAATCCTATGGGATTTGCATTTCCTGAAAAGGTTGTGTATAGTAGAACTTGTCATGGAGGGGAATACTCCTCCGGGACATGCTTCTTGATAAATAAATAATGACAATCATGCCTCCGTAGCTCCAATTGGTTAGAGCAGGGAGCTCTTAACTCTCGGGTTGTCAGTTCGAGTCTGACCGGGGGCACTTCAGGACTGGACCAAAATCCTGTCCGAGTTGAAGGATTTCTAGAATTCTTCACACCTCTGTTGTGCGTTGCTGGAACACGCAGGTTGCGACAACTTCTGTAGGCCGTTGTGCCTTTCGCTGGTTCGATTCCAGCCAGGGGTTATTCTTTCTAGAAGGTTCTCGTACCTTAAAAGCGAATTTGCCTCCGTATCCCAGCGGTCTTCTAAACCGTGGCATTATAGTAGGGTAAAGGAAGCCTTGTGGGTTCGACTCCCACCGGGGGCTCTCGAGGGTAACCTTAAAAAGTTCCCTATACTCCACTACCCCAATTTGGTAGAGGGACATGGTTCAGGTCCATGACAGTCTGGGTTCGAGTCCCAGGTGGAGTACTGTGGCTGAGGCGAATACGGTTTGTCGCGCCTGACTGTGAATCAGGAGCTCGAAAGAGCATGCGGGTTCAAATCCCGTCAGTCACCCTGCTTCTCTTTAGAAGCTTACTGAAGGCATGTAATGTTGGAAGTATTATGCCAGTATGGCGGAGCGGCCAAACGCACCTGACTGTAAATCAGGCCTCTTAACTGAGTTCTTCCGTTCAAATCGGAATGCTGGCACTTTAAAACTGGGGCCCATGCAAGGGGCATTCCAATAGTCCACATTGTAGTTTCGCCCAGTTTGCAGATGTGGTCACGGCGAGTCCTGAGGGTGCTGCATCATCCTCGCTATTTTATTTAGGCTTCATTGGGGATTCATGAAGCTACTTTGCCCGATTGGTCCAACGGAGACGACACCAGGCTACGAACTTGGGGATGGGGGTTCGACTCCCTCATCGGGCACTTCTCGAAGGAGATTATAGGGCGATGGCGCAATTGGTAGCGCAGCGGTCTCCAAAACCGAAGGTTGCAGGTTCGAGTCCTGCTCGCTCTGCGAAGAGGCAAGGTGGTCTGTAATGGGCCACCTTTTCAAGACAAGGGAGGAACCCCATGAATCCATTGAAGAAGTTCATTAGGAAATTCCAGGGAAAAGACGTCTATGTTCTCCATGTGGGGTCAACTGGACTTCCTGCTTACCTTCCTAAAGGCATTGGTAGCCTCCAAAAGGAAAACAGCAATAAAGATAACTGATTCACTAAAGGGCTTCCTGAGGAAACTTACGGAGAGCCACCCACACCTTGAACACAGGCACCAAGGTGAGCACCCCGCGCAATCAAGACGATGAGGAGTAAAAAGTGTACTTAAATGAGGCTTTCCCTTAAGTTAGCAAAAACTGCTAGCAGAAGGGACAAAAATGTCAAGAACATACAAGGACCTTCCCCGCTGGGTGGTCGAAAAACGTTATGGTGTACCTGTCAAGAAAGACGCGAAGTCCATAATTCTTGATGAACGGTACGAAAAGAGCTATGTCTTCGAGAAGGCCTTCTACTACAAAACTGATAGCCCCATGGTGGAGTTCTTCAAAGACTTTCTAGAGAAGAACCACTACAATTATAGCATCAGAAACGTGGTAGGCTACAGGTACAAGTGGAGTAATTATTCCTCTGACTTCTACAGTTCCCACCCCTACCTCTATGGGGGTTCTAATCGGCGCAAGACCTACTTCCTCAACTTCGATGTGGGATTGAACGTGGTCGAAGAGGATGAGTTCAAAAAGCTCTCAAGTATGGAACAGGGTCTCTACGAAGAGTACGGAGTCTTCGTCAAGGTGCACTTCACGAAGGAAATGAAAAAGTGGAATGATCTCTCACGGGACTACGCCAGGAAGATTGGGGAGACTGAAACCACCGAGCAGTACGTTCCCTGGAGGAAGGAAACCCATTCCTACAAGAGCTTCCCTTCTTGCGGTGATTACGACTGCTGGTGGTGCAATGTGAGCCCCAAGAGGTATCCCACCCGTGCACAGCTCAAGAGGGAGTTGAGAGAGCTCTCTAAGGAAGCTTTTGAATTTCTTGAGGATTAGTGTTATGATAGTAAAGCGAAGGAAATTAGTACTTCGCATTTGACATGGTTCATGCTTTCGCAGTTGGCATGGCTGTTTCTCCTTCGTTGATGGTTCGACAAAGGTTTGGTGCCTACCTTAAAGGCACCACTTGCCCGAGTGGCGGAATGGCGAGACGCGCCGCACTCAAAATGCGGTTCCTTAAGTGGAATGTGGGTTCGAGTCCCACCTCGGGTACTTAGTAGCGGAACAAAGTTTCCGTGAAAACGTTGCCAACGACTTCTTGATCTCCACCTTGAAGCTGTTGGCTCTCTGGATGGTAGCCGGATGTTGGTTCGCCGGAGCGGTCTCGAAAACCGTGACCCAAAAGGGTCCGCAGGTTCAATTCCTGTACCATCCGCCAATTTGAATCTCCTTGAAAGATGTGGTAGAATTCTTATTGAAGGAAAAACTTCCTTCATAGCATGGCGACGTGGCGGAGTGGCCGAACGCGGCGGACTGCAAATCCGTATGGAGAAATCCTCGTCACCAGTTCAAATCTGGTCGTCGCCTCTAAAGAAATAGTAAGGAAGAAATGGCAACTCGAGACTTCACCATCACCCTTGGTGATCCTGATGACTTTACTAATCAGTCAGTGCAAGTGACAATCACCGCGGATGACGTGAGTGACTCTGCGATCCAGGCATCTGTGAAGGATGCTGCTAAATTCTTCGGATCTGATCTTGAGGATTGCTTCTATGAGGACAAATACTCATTCGAGCCTAAACTTAGGAACTCTGTCTTCCAGAAATTCAAGGAACATGGAGACGACATTGAGTTCAGCGACCGTAATATGCGAAGCATCTCCGTCCAAGATGGTCCTGACGAAGTGAGCTTCACCGCCATCGTCATGGCCTACGTAGGATTCTCATTGGAGAACTTCTCTTGGGATTCCCATGAGGAAGCTGAAGAAATTGGCTCCATTGTTAGACTTCCTGAAACGTCCAGGTTCTTCATGGACTGAATTCATCTACAAAATAGCCCCACGTTGTCTAGTTGGGGCTTTTTAAGTGAAAGCAGCAAACACTACCTCTAACCCATGAAATCTTAAGGAAGGCAACAGTAAATGGAAACTCGAGACTTCACCATCACCATTGGGGACCCTTCTAGAGACGGCCATGGAATCCATGAGAGTACCGTCGTAAGGATCTTTTCTGACGATGTTTCTGATGAGGCTGTTAAGAAGTCAGTCAAAGAGGCTGGAGAAGCCTTTTGCTGTGACTTCAGTGAATGCCTAGAAGCAGATGGTCAGTACGGAGAAGAAGATTGTCTCAAGAGGGAGGTTTATGAGGCTCTCCTGAAAAGTGGCCTTAATCTCCACCCTGAAGGAGTGAAGTTCTTTGGCCTCCTTCGCCTCAAGGAAAGTGATGACCTCGACGGAGACCCTGATGAAAACCTCGACATTGGGGTCAGTTTCGCCACGGTCCTTATGGCCTATGTGGGCTTCTCCCTCAAGAATTTCTCCTGGGAAGTGGTCAAGGCCCCTAAGGACATTGAGTCTGTTGTCAAAATGCCGTCAACTTACGGGCTCATGCAGTACGTTTGATCCCTAAAGTTTTCCATGTATAGTAGAAACTATGATGAACACGATCACTGACAAGGATTCCGGAAAGACCTACACCACCAAGGTGAACAGTTCCGTGGGCGGCGTTAGCGTGGAGTGCTCCTGCGGATGGCACGACTATTGGCGGGTACAGGATGGTTCCGCCCAAATGGCACTTTCCCTCCACAAGCACCTCTCCTAAAAAACTACACCAAATTCACTCAAAGTCCCCATAGAGTTGGGGCACCAACAGAAGGAAAATCATGAAGGACCTCGATCCCACCTCGAACTTCTGGAAGGCTCGAGAGGCTGACCTTACTACTACCATTCCCGAAGGAAAAATTCTTGGGCTGCGCTTAGATGGTCGCGCCTTTCACACTTTCACGAAGAGCTTCAAGCGACCTTTTGACAGCACCATTGTCGAGGCCATGGATAGCGCCATGGAGGCTGTGGTTTTGAGCGTCTTTCCCCACGCTCTTCTCGCTTTCACCCAGAGTGATGAGATCACTGTCTTTGTGGACTTCCGCGAGAAGCATGAGATGGACTTCTCGGGCAAGATTCAAAAGCTGGTATCCATGAGCGCTGCTGCTGCAACTCTGGGTTTCAACCGCAAGATTACTAAACTGACTGGTGAGGACATTGGCTTCCCCATCTTCGACTCGAGGGTCTTCACGTGTGACACCCTTGAGGAGGTCCTTAGCAACCTCAACTGGCGGCGCCTGGACAGCCGCAAGAATGCCATCACCATGGCCGCCCACGCTGTTCATGGTCACAAGGCCCTCAAGGGAATTCCCACCCGAGAGCGACTGGACATGCTCAAGGGGACCGAATGGGAGCACATTCCCGAAGGCTTCATGTGGGGGCGAATGCTCCTTCCTGAGGTGAAGATGGAGATGGTAACCTTCATCGACAAGCGTACTGACGAAGAGATCACTAAGGAAGCACTTCGTCGCACTTGGCACAAGACTCCCGCCACCCGTGATGTGGTGGAGGATCATTTTAGGAAACTCGGGGCTGAAGTCTAGGCTTGCCTCGCAATGCAGGGCTCGCAGGTCTTTGTGGCTTGTGGGCCCTGCTTCTATATTTTCATTATGACAGTATTTTTAAAAGGAGAGACAATGGCACCTATTAGTAAAGACAGAGACCACGACAGGAAAAAGGACTTTAGGACCGACCTACCTGGATACCTAACTGACCCAACCCCAAGAAATTCAGAAGGGAATAGGCGCACCCCATATTCTGAGCCCGTAGAGGAACCCGTAGAGCCCTTTGGCCGCCTCGACAATGGTTCCAGGACTTCAGTGGGGGAGGAATACAGTGAAATCACCACGAATCTCCCCATCGTAGAGGAGAACAGCCAGGATTCAGGAGTCGCTTCAGGTGGCTATTACGGCTACTGGAAAACACTTCCCGATGGCTATGAGTATTTCTCGGACGAAGAAAGAGTCGACTGGGCCATCGATAAGATCGACGCTGTTCCTGATTATCTTCCTAGGCCTGTTCTCGGCAGGGAAACTCCCTACTTTGACATTGACGGCAAGATCAAGACCTTCTTCTATGAGGCCTTCGCCGATTCAAAGTCGATTCACGAGGGACATCCAGAAGGCAATAATGATCGCGTCGAGGGCTCAAGAGTTGATTTAGAGGAAGACCACCTAACTGATGAGGCTGCTCCTGATGAGGATTATTCCTACCTCACGCAGGACTTCACAGCCCCACGACTTGATCGGAACAGCCTAAGGGATAATCACAGGGAAGATCATGGTAATTTTGAGGATGATCTAGCGACTGATCCTGTTGTGGGAACTCGTGATGGCACGCACAGCGAGGACAGAAAACGCCCCGATCTCGAGTCATCTGCAGCTGTTTATGCTGCTGCCAAGGAAGCCGATGATCGCTTCCACGGCAGGCCCGTATCTAAGTCGCCTAAAAAGCCTGTGACTAGAAGGACCAACGGGTCCTCCAGTGCCTCCTATGGGGATCTTCAGGAAGGAACAAGGCATGCTTCGGAGCAGTGGCACGACACCACTTACTTTAAGGAAGAACGCTCCGACATTGTGGAGCAATTCAAGAGTCTTCCAGAAGTGAACTGGGCAAAGACCATTTTGACCACCCTTACACTCTCGGGTCTGCTCCTGTTTCTCTTGTGCATCACGAGCGGATTCTATGCCCCAACTCTTATTATTGTTCCCGTGATTTCCCTCATTACCTTCTTTGTACTTTCCATGAATAGTGGTTGGCAGAAGATCTTTGCAGAGAACAAGGGCTCTATGTGGGTATACCTCAAAGACTCAGTGAATGATCCAAATACCTTCCCCGACAGGAAGAAAAGGAAGTAGCTTTATAGGGCTTGCTTCACTTCCGGGTGCTTCTTGAATTAAAAAAGTTCAAGCGGCACCCGGCTTTTTTTGTTTTTGGGAATACCTTTCAGTAGGGAAATGTGGTACAGTAAGAAACATGACTAACATGACTATTGAGAAGATCAAGAGTGACCGCGACCAGGCCCGAAAGCTGGGCGACAGCTTCACCCTGGCTGTACTTCAGAGCGTTCTTGCTGACTTCGAGAAGAAGTCCACCGAGGGCAAGACTCGAAAGGACCTCACTGGCGGTGATGTTCTCACTGTTCTTCGTGGTGCTGCAAAGAAGCGTCGTGAGACTTCCGAGATTTACAAGGAGGCTGGTGCTGAGGATCGGGCTGAGAACGAGGCCAAGGAGGCTGAGCTCGTTGAGTCCTACCTCCCCGAGGAGATGACTGAGGAAGACCTCACTGATCTCATCCGTAAGACCATCGAGGATGGAGACCTCAAGGCTATGGGGATGCGGGCAATGGGTAGGGTCATGGGAGCCCTCAAGACCCGGAATGACGTGGACCCATCTAAGGCCTCCAAGATCACTAAGAAGCTCCTCTCTGAGGACTAATAAGGCACCCATCTAAAAATTTAGAGGTGGGGTGGTTTCCATGCTGGATATGGTTAAAACAACAGCAGGGGGACTGCCCCACCTTTTAAAGAGAAAGAGACAGTAATGGCTGAAAAAAGTGTCAAGAAGGACAGTATTAAGAGGGACCTCGATAATCTAGTGCTCACCAATGAGGACGATGCCAAGAAGATTCTCGGTCGTGAACTTACCACCCATGAGAAGAACGTGGTTAATTCTGATCCTAAGGTACTCGCAAGTTGGCTTGTGGAAGAGTTCGCAAGTGCTGATGGTTGGCTCCACCGCGAGTATCCTGCCATTGCCAAACGCAACAGGGAGACTCGTGAAGAGCTTTCCGATCCATCTGAATACTTTGCCACGGCTGTTGGCCGTTTCCTTGTAGTTGAGATCACTGACGCCATGAGGGACTTTGAGAAGGATTACTATTGGACTTCCAATGAGCACAAGTCCAAGCGCGTGGTTCACAAGGTGCGCGAGGAGCTAGAAGGAAAGTGGCTCGATTTCACAAATGCGGGTAGAGCCATCTCTTACTTCAAGGACTACAGCGAAGACCTCGAGAAGAGAATCCTCGAAGCTGGACTCACCGATCACATCAAGGTGACGGTACTCCACACTCTCGTGGAGTCTTTCGAGTACTTCTGTGCTGACGCAGAGACTCTAAAGAATCAGTTCGTGGAACTGAACAAGTAGTAAACTATAGTAGCACCAAGATAGGAGGATCATGTCACTACAACAGGACGACGAAGGAACTACTACGCTTTCAGACGACTCAAAGAGAAAGCGGCTTTTCTACATCATCGCAGGAGCTATTGCTGTGCTTACCGTGGTGGTCATGATCCTCCTCTTCGGGGTGAATTGGGGAAGCGACAAGGGCAAGGACAACAACTCAGCTGACACGTCTCATGCCCACGCTCTGAATGGTGCAGGCAGCACTGGTGGGGCAACACAGAACACTACAGACCCCACCATCGACAGTACTTCTACAGCTAACCCCTCAGCCACACAGTTCCTCGAAGGAAACACAGTTACCAACCCTGAAGCTGTTGAACAGATGGGTGGAGAGGGACTGACTGGTGTGGATGTTGACTCACTGGACTTCCCCCATATCTGGAAAAACCTTGGGGAGAAGGCAGACGCCACCTGCAAAGACAATTCAATGGCCAATCAGCAGAAATTAGAAACTTCCTTGGCCGCCTATAAGACCAAGATTCTAGTCACACAAAACTCCGGAGAGAAAGTTCCCTCTCAGTACCCAACAGATGGGGTAAGCGACCTTACCTCAAAAAACGCTTGCGGAATCAAGGACTTTGTGAACAGCGCCAACAAGTAACCCCTAAAATTAGAATAGCCTCGAAAGGGGCTTTTTTAGTGTCCTGATGAAGCAATAGCAAAAGCACCTAGGTCCTAGCCTAAGGGTGTCTAAATTACAGCCTCGTATACCCGTCCACCTAAGTACTTTTTGGCCTCTAAGGCACCATTACTGGAGAATTGGCCTATCTCAATAACCCATAAGACCACCACTCAAATAGGTGCCCCATAGCCCTGTTTTAAGCGTGTCTAGAAAGTGCAGTTTTTAGTGTTAGAGATGGCAAAAAGTGCTGTTAGGCTCTTACAGCTGAAGATTGCTGCTTTTCAGTACTTAATGAGTTTCTCAAGAAGACCCTCTAAAGCTCTTCATTGATGGTTGTAGGAGAAGCCACCTTTTCTCGATTTGCTCAATCTTGTGTTTCTATTATAGGATGGTTCATGTGCTAAAAAGTACCGAAATAATGTATTGTAAAGGAAGTCAAGACTGTGACCATCATCAAAGACCCTGAAGCAGAAGGCGGGCCGCTAAAGAACAACTTCCAGTACGGTTGCAAGAGGCCTAACGACGCCCCGAAGAAGCCTAACCTGAAGAGATTCCAACGCTACGACGACGAGAAGGTGCTCTACCTAAAGAGTGGTTCTAGTGAGGTAGACCTCTGCCTCAATGGCACTAATAATCTTACTGTGTTCCCTGAGCTCATTAGCGCCCTAGAATACCTCAAGGAACTCCCTGATGAGGATAAAGATTTCATTTACCTCGCCTATGACACCTCTGAACTTCTGGAGGACTACAGGAAAGATCGCACTGATGAGTTGATTTTTCTCTCATCTGGTTTTCAGAAGAAGTCTTCTGTGGTCTCGGTGGCCCCG
This sequence comes from Amazona festiva, assembly GCA_031763565.1. NCBI lineage: Eukaryota > Metazoa > Chordata > Aves > Psittaciformes > Psittacidae > Amazona > Amazona festiva. The sequence goes on along the minus strand of JARPRK010114604.1, from coordinate 94,391 downwards.
CGCCATCGTGAGAATCTACTCAGAGAATGGCGTGAATCCTATGATGCCATTGTTTTCAAGGACCCCGCTAAGAGCCGTCATTTTCTCGCTTGCACTGATGCATCCATGAACGGATCAGCTACTATCGGAGTGAGCCTCTTCGATCCAAATAGTGAGAGCATCTCCTTCTCGGTGGGGCATGCTGTGTCTGGATCAGTTCTCTGCTCTGAGTTCTATGGTCTTTTAAGGGGGGCAATGGAGTTACTTATTACTGTTAAGAAGTACTGTCCCAATGGGGGACTCACTGCAATAGCTTCCCGCTGTAAACTGTATTGCGATTCCAAGGATGCCATTAGGAAAATTTCATCCATGAAGCTGTGGAGACTGAATGCCCTGATTGCCCATGCTGGGATGCTCTCTCCTGAGGAAGTGGCCCTAACTGGAGGGGTTTCCTCTCTCGCTATTTTTGTGAGGGAGCTTGCCATTTCTGGCCACATTGTCCATGTTCCCTCCCATCAGGATGACCCCCACACTTTTCCTGAAGAACTGAATGTCTATTCAGATCAGCTGTGCCGACGCTATAATGCTGATCACGATGCTCAAAAGGCAGTGTCGGTCGCCAAGGCAATTTTGGAGGTTCGTCGTGGAGATTCCATCAAGGTAAGTTCCCCTCACGGGGATCGTGGTGGCCAACAGGAACAGGTAGTCTACACCTTTCGCTCACCCACCGCCTTCAAGGAAGAGATCTACCGTAGGTCCACCATCGAGAGCAGTTTTTCAAATGGTGACCTCAAGACACCAACCTATAGTTCCTTGCAATAATCTTAGTAGTTAAGCAATAAGTATTTAGAACTAAAAGAGGATCAAATTCCTCAAAAGGAGAAGACATGTCTAAGAAGGTTCTCGTAACAGGATCAGACGGCTACCTGGGGGCCGTGCTTGTGCCCGTACTGGAAAACAATGGCTGGGAAGTAACAGGACTCGACACTGGTTACTACAGAAACGGTTGGCTTTACAATCCGGAGGGTGATTACACCCTCCCCCGCACCATCTCCAAAGACATGCGTGATGCGACTGTGGAGGACTTCGAGGGATTCGATGCTGTAGTGGCCATGGCTGAACTCAGTAATGACCCGGTGGGTGACCTTGTTGGACCTGTTACTGAAAAGATCAATCACAAGGGTTCAGTCCATGTAGCTGAAATGGCTAAGAAGGCTGGAGTCAAGCGCTTCGTATACATGTCTTCCTGTTCTGTCTATGGTGTGGCTGACGGCACCGTGGACGAAACTTCTCCCGTGAATCCACAGACCGCCTATGGGGTATGCAAGTTCAAGACTGAGCAGGACCTCTGGAAGTTATCCTCGGACGACTTCCACCCCACTGCCATGAGGAACGCCACAGCCTTCGGGGCATCTCCACGACAGCGCTTTGACATTGTGGTGAATAACCTTTCAGGTCTAGCTTGGACCGAAGGAAGGATCGCCATGACTTCCGACGGATCACCTTGGCGCCCACTGGTGCATGCCCTCGACACGGCCAAGGCTATTCTGCTTACCCTCGAGGCGCCGGAGGAGAAGGTCCACGCAGAAGCCTTCAACGTGGGATCCAACAGCAACAACTATAGGGTGAAGGAAATCGCCGAAATTGTGGCTGAAGTCTTTACGGGTTGTGAGCTATCCTTCGGCTCCCCTGATCAGGACAATCGTTCTTACAAGGTGAACTTCGACAAGATCACTGACACCCTCGATTTCAAGGCTGATCACGATGTGGCCGACGGCGCCCGTGAGCTCAAGGAAGTCTTCGAGCGTATTGATCTTAACAGTGAGATCTTCAAGGGTAGAGGACATACCCGACTGAAACAAATCGAATATCTCCTCAAGACAGAGCAGCTCGACTCTGAACTCTACTGGAGGAATAGAGGAGGCCTGGTAGGCAGTGCCTGGTAGAAGCGAGAGGGTGGTCAGATGTCTGGCCATCCTCTTTCTCTGTTTATTTATCTTTTTCAGGTTCTTTACGGAGGCCATCTGGACCTCTTCTGACATGTTCTTTTTGTCAGCATTCTTCTGGATTATACTCTTCTTCTTGAAGTCAAAAAGAAAGAAAGCAACTTCAGTGAATATGACACCTATAAGAAAGGTGAATAATAAGGGAAACTGCAATAATGACCTCCCTGAATCAATTAAGGAAAGATTTCCCGAGGAGCAAAACAATGAGTAGCACCATCAACAATACCACCCTCAGAAAGCCAGGCTTCACCCCCTTACCGGCGGGAAAGTACTTCATGTGTGATCCTATGAAAGTATTAGAGGGGCACCTTAGGACAGGTCTAGAGGGCAACTTCCAAAAATTAAATAATGAACTGGATGCAGCGATTGACTATGGGGACGGTAGCGACTCACTGAGGCCAATGATCTTCAGAATGGGGGACTATACTTTCTGCCTAAAAAGGACTCTAAGTGATGGTTCCTTCGAGGGTTTTGATCTCTACAGAAAGAAGAAGTTCACCATCGACACAGATTCAGGACTTATCGGAGTACTACCCTTGGAAATGATTTCTGAGATCAAGAAAATCCCCGGACATAAAATAGAGTTATTCTCTGCAAAAACTGTCTCTCCGACCGTCAATAGACTAGAAATCACAGGGTCCTTCGAGGTGAAACTTGGTGATCTGTCATGAGTAAAGGATCTGATGCAACTACCCCCAATGGAGTATACCATTACAATAGAGAATTACCCCCACTAGAGGAACTTCCCCCGATTAGGTTTGTGTATTTCTCAGGGGCCACTGAAACCACCAAAAGGTTCATGGACCATGTCTCAAAAACTTATGAAACGCATAGACTACCCCTTAGAAGGACTGATCCTGAAGTAATGATGAATCATCCCTACTATCTCGTGACGCCTTCCTATGGCGGAGGGGCGGCCAATAGGACCGTCCCTAAGCAGGTGGTGAAATTCCTTAAAGCTCGCCCTGAACACCTTGACAACTTAGTTGGCATCATTGGCTCTGGCAATAGAAATTACGGCAAAAACTACAATAGGGCAGCTGGGCTCCTTTCTGAACTCTTGAAAAAAGACGTGGTGTACCAGTTCGAGCTCATGGGCACCGACAAAGACAGAGTGGAGTGCCTAGAGAGGTGCAGGGACTATTGGCGCATTTGGCACGGAGAAAAATTCAAGCATGCGCAGGACACTTCAGTAGGTGACAAAGCATGAGTATCTATGGCCCAGAAACACAAGAAGGCAACTCTGATTCACTGTCTGATTGGGACCTTATCAGCGAGGAAGCTGAAAAGGAAATTGCCCTCCACATGGCCGTCTCATTGAGTGCATCCAAGAAGAAGTGGAGGGATCTCATGCACTGTAGCCTCATGCCCGAACTCAAGAGGCTTGACCCCTTAGCAAAAAGAGCTCTCAAGGAAGTGGAAAGCAACGGGGACACGGTGGACCTCTTCACCTACATTGATGCTGTTTCACTTGTCGAAGAATTTACCAACGGAGGAGGTGTGGACTGCTTAAAAGCTGCCATCATGAACTTCAGGGAACTCGTAAGATAGTTACTATAGATGATCTCAAAAAGCCCGGACTGATGAGAATACAGTCCGGGCTTTTCTTAGGCTAGGTGTCAGATCTTGATAGATACCTCACCATCGGAGAATTCGACAGTGCTATTATCTTCATCTTCCTCGCCAGTGTGCCACACTGGCTTCTTCATGGGCTGTGAAAGGCTGTCCCAGTCTTTCACGATGGCCTTGAGCCATTCCTTTGGGGGTAGACCTGAGCCCTCAGTCTCGGTGGGATCATAGGCCTCGAGAGCAGCAGCAACCTCCTGGAAGGATGGAGATGAAACATCTGTCCCTTCAGTCATCTTCTGGAAGCCATTGAGGATGCGCACGATCTTCTCGGGATCACCTTTAGCAGTATTGGTGATGAGGAGAATAGCAGGCTTGACTTCACGCTCACGGAAGATTCCACTGATCGAATCAGCCTCAAGGTCCATGAAGGCGAGGGCGAGGTCCTTGATCTTGGTGTCCATGAGGTCCCGCTGATCATAGGATACGGACAGAGCGATGAATTCCTTAACTCGTGGATCACCTTTGAAGTCAGTTGTGGTGGGGATAGCACTTGTCTCCGGGAGGGCATCCAGATACTCTAGATTATTAGTAATGAAGTCAAGGTAGAAGTTCACCCCGGACTTGTCATGGGTTTCGGGGAATGACTTTAGGTCCTTGAGGACCTCCACCACTTCCTTAGAGGGACGCTTAGTGCCATCTAAGCGATTCATGACCTTCTTGAAGGAAGACTTGTAAAGTGCTACTTCGTCATATGCCCACTCGTCAGTGCTGTTACCCAGCATGCTTTCAGGGGCCACCCAAGCCACGAGCATCTCCTCTGGTGATTTTCCTGAAATGAGGTATTCCTGATCCTCTGCTCGTGCATTCAGTTTGATGCGTCGAAGATTGGCGTCAAGGAACTTGCCCCACTCCTTCTTCTTGAACTTCTCCCAGGCCTTGTGGTCGAAGTTGGGATCCTTTCGGGGGTCGAAGTCGCTGTTGGAGTATCCACCCTTCTTGAAGTCTGGAGCTTCGATCATGATGGTTTTGTCGTAGTTGTCGAGGTTGCTGTAGTCGATGGAGGGGTCCTGGTAATTACCAAGGGAAAAGTAGAGACGCCCGACAAAGAGTCCATCAGTGAGCTTGTCAACCAGTGACTTGACCATGGAGCTCAATTCGTGCGAACCGGTGGCTTGGTAGTAGGCATCAGCATGCTTAAATAGGGACGCCATAAGCTTCTCGGGGTCGAGAGATGAATTGCTCATCACTGAGTATAGATAACCCATGATCTTTTCAAGGTTCTCTCGCTTGATCTCTAGGGAACCATTCTCCCCGAAAACAGGACTCTTCTCCTTGACGTCCTTTTCGTAAAGATCCGAGTAATGCTGCTTGAACTCGTCAAGAGTCATCTTCTGCTTAGTCTTGTTTTTAGTCATAGTTCCATCCTACACTGTTAGTTGAGTAACTGCAACCCGAAAGTCAAGAACCATGCTACCTGGTCTCTAATGAGAGTGCCATCTCCTCTACTTCCTTAAAGGGAATGGAAGCACCTCTCCCTAGTTTTTCCTGCCTTGACTTCATCATCTTCCTGAAGTCCTCGAGTTCAGAGAAGAAGGATTCCTTCTCTTTCGAAGTGAAATCCACCCTATAGTCCTGACCGTTTTCTTTGTATCTGTTGAGAACAAGTGCGGTCCTATAGGCTGTCTTGGCGAGCTTGTCTTGCCTCTCAGGGGTGGCCTTTGAGTAGATCTTCGCAGTGTTCTCGATCATGGCCACACTCTTCACCATGTAGGAGTAAGATGAACACCTCAAATTGCTGAGATAGGGACCATAAGGATTGTCTGGATTGAAGCGCCCACTACCTGAAGACATGAAGTCAGTGATGTTCGGGGCACCATCTTTTAGAGATTCACCAAAGGATTGCCAACTGTAGACTGTACAGTCATAGCCTGTCCCCGCCTTGTCGAGGTACTGTTTATTGGACCTCACTTTGGGTGAAGAGGTGACAATGGCGAAGTCAAAGTCTGATGATGGTGTCTCTAAACCGTAGATGTAGGATCCTGTTCTGGTGACGAAGGAGACGTCTTCCTCACTGATGGAATAGTTGTTCAAGACAGTGTCTAGAGCCTCTTGGGGTATAGTTGCGGGGAGGACGAGATTCGAGTTTTCGCTCACTCTGTCCTGGTCGAGTGATGGTGCTTTCTCAAGCCCGCTTATTGAAGACTCCTCTTTCAGTGCTCTCTTCTCAGCCTTCCTTTCCCCGTAGGCTTCTGCCTCCTCTAAGCTTTCGAAGTGCCCCCCACTTGACTCTTCTGGATCGAAGAACGGGCAATCTTCCTTGGTCTTGGCATGGCAGGTCCCCGTCTTCCCCTCATTATTGGCATGGATCATTCAAGGTCTCCTTGTTGAGATTGCTATTCGCTGTTAATGACTAAATAACGGACCTTCAGGCACTAAAAATGGCGCCCCATAGACGAGCTTAAAACAGGTCTATGAGTCGCCTATTTGAGTGGTGGTCTTACAGGATAATGAGATAGGCACCTCAGGCCCTTAATGCCGTTTTAGGGGCAAAAAGTACCTAGGTGAACGGGTATGCGAGACTGTAATTTAGACGCGCAGGAGGCAGGTCTTAGGTTATTACAGTTAGTTCCTACCTGTTGATCCGAAGCCACCGAGGCCTCGTACTGAGTCACTGAGGTCTTCCATTTCCACAAGCTCAGGATGCTCTACCTTCTTGAAGAGCACCTGAGCAATGCGATCCCCCTTGTTCACGGTGAAAGCCCCCTTCTTAGGGTTAGCCAAGAAAAGGATGACCCCAACTTCATTCCTGTAGCCTGAATCCACGATGCCTGGGGCATTTAGCACCTGCACCCCGCTCTTGTGGGCCAATCCGCTTCTAGAGCACACTTCTAAAACCATGTCTTCTGGAAGTTCCACTGCGAAGCCTACCTTGATAAGGGCTTGTGGAGAGAATTCGGTGAGAACTACTTCCTCTCGGGCGAAAACATCGTAGCCTGCATCTCCGGGATTGCCCCTCTTAGGCATGATCCCATCCTCGATGGTCTTGATCTTGACTGTACTGTTGTCCATTTTTTATTTTCCTGACTATTATTTATTGAGTAGATTATTTGCCCATTCGGCTGGCACACCCTTGAGTTCTTCTTCTCGACTCCAATAGGCGAGGTTCCGCACATGAATGTCATTGTCTGGGTCATTGTTGAGTTTTCTGAAGCCATTGAAGTCATAGTTGTTACTATAGGCATCCTTGTAGGATTCAAGTATCTTGCTTGGGAGCGACCATGAGTAAGTTGGTCCCATTCCTCCAATGAGGGTCTTTTCCTTCTTTTTGAGATTCTCTTCTACAACTGCGAGATAGGCTATCTTGAGGATCCTATCTTTGATGACATTATTCATTGGGACCATGTTGGAGGGAAGCCACTGAATGAGTTCCTTGGCTGTCGAGAGTGGGGTGCCCCCAATGATCCTGTTGGTCTTGGGAGTGAAGAATAAATCAACAAGATTGAAGTTATTGTATCCTCCAGTGAGGAAAGAAATGATCTCAAAAAAAGACCCATCTTCTATCACAGTTCTTTCCAGGAAGTCATTGGCCCGCGCCTCAGTGGACTTTTTCATCTGATTGAAAAGCCTTTTGATGGGTGATTCCTCTAGGTTAAGCGGGCAGAAGAACTCGTCTTCCTTCAAGTCGAACTTCTCTAGTGTTTCTTCAGGGGAAAGGTCAAGGAGGAACATAGTGAGATAGCCCAACTGCACCAGCATGACGTTGTCCTCGTCCATCTTAGTGGAACTGATAAGGCTCCTCCTTGGGTTAGACAGAACCAGTCTATTGAAGTCTATGACCTTACCTACCTCTAATCCTCCTGGGAACTCCACTGCAATTTCCCAAATGAAGTTCTCCATCACCTTAAAGATGGGCGAGGTGACGACTTCCAGGAACTCTCGGTCACTGCCTCTTACGTTCTCTACGCTTAATTCCTTTTTGTAGTACCTAACAGAACTTAACTTCATGATCCACCTAAACTAAAAAATCCCCTTGAAAAACCTATAAATTATTTTAACTCATAGCTAGCTTATAGGCCATTCAAGGGGAGTATCTAGAGTAATTAGTCGACTTTGTAGTGCTTTTTCATGGCCTCAGGATAGCGATCCTTGCCAAGCTTGAAGGCGTGGGAAAGTTGCCCCATGGCTTCTTCAGATGGTTCGCTTCTATCGTCACCCGAAATGATCCTTCTCGATTCCCTTAGTAGCTCATCCTTCTGGAAGTCACCCAATGTCTTAGTAGTACTCACATACTCAAAGTTCTCGAGTGGGTAATAGAGTGCAGTAAAGGCGCTCCAGAGTAGAATGAAGAACCCGATTCCAATAAAGAGACTACTCCAACCACCGAGGATCATGTGGTAGAGGAAGCCCCAGCAGAAAACAAAGGAGAAAAAGAGGGCCAGCCCCCAGGAGAAGGGACTGAGAAAAGACTTCCTCATCCTGATTTTCTCATTCATTTTGCCCTTGATCCAAGGAAGTTCTAAATTGTCCCTGTCAATCCAATGGGGAAGTTCTCCAGTGGTCCTGAATTTCTCATGGGCCTCCCATGAAGCATTGTCCCCGAAAGTCCTCTCGGACTGTAATTGGATCTCTCTTTTGATGTCCTCTTTAGTAGCCTTTTCTGTCACCCTTACTCCTCGAAATCTCCAGGAGTGTTCTTCGCTTCTGTGGCTAGGTCCTGATGAACCCGGCGCCGCTCCGCGGAGTGTGACTTCACGTGACGAGGCTCATAGATTTTCTCTTGGCTATCAGTCTTAGGTAGACTGTAGAGATCCTCTTCAGGAATAGGCTTGAGAAAGTCCTCGTCCTGGATGGACACAGTGGCGCGAACTGAAGTCCAAAGGTCAGGACCCAATAATTTACGGGTTTCTGAATACTTCTTGGAGTTCATGTCCTCGAGAGCTTCCTGTGCTTGGAACTTCTCGGAGTAGAAAGACTGATCAGAGGAGAACGGGGCCACAGATTCGAGGCGCTTAAGTTCAGGGAAAGAATAGTCCTCTAGAGGTGATCCATCCGTGAAGACATGCTTCTCAGTAATGAGATAACCATAATCCTCCTTGATTACGAAGGGAATCTCCCTGCCTTCTAGATAGCCCTTGAACTCTTCGATGGCATCCACGGACGAGGAGAGGAACCAGAAGTCCTTACTGACCTCAAAGGAACGATCCTCCTTTCCCCCGCCCTTGTTCCTGCCGGTGCCCTTGTCCTCTAGGCGGGCCTTGATGCGCTCGGGTAGGTCCTTGTAGGTTTTACTCATTGTTCTCTCCTTTTAAAGAGGCTGTGGAATGCTTCACATGAATCTATTATCAGCTGTGAAGGTACTTAAGGTACTTGACCTTAAAATCCTGTTCCTTTAAATCTTTAAAGTCATCTGTGTTTTTCTTTCCTGTTATTTTAGAAAGTTCTTCATAATCTCCACCATGCGAGATGAAGTCGAGGAAGCAGTAGTTACCATCTAGCTCAAAGGCAGAACCCCTCTTGTTCTTGAAGTAAGAGTTTTCAAGTTCCACCCATTCTGGGAGGTTCTCAATTTTTAGATCGCCCCCAGCTTCTCGGGAGAAGGCATCAATGAGCTGTCGCCTATTTGTCTCTGTTGAGAAAAGATCCACCTCACCGAGTCGCGGAGATAGTTTTCCTAAATTACTGTAACGCTTCAAGAGGAAGAGATCTTCTGTGGTTTCTTCAACACCCAATCTCATGCTATTGGTCACCATGAGTGGCGACATGGCTTCCTGACTATAGAGTACTGAGAAGTAGCCCATTGGGTATTCTATTCTACTTAAGAAGCTCTCTAGTTCACTGATGGAAACATTCTCGAAGACGTCGACGAGTCCTGGGACGAAGACACTGGCGAACCCGTTGTTGTCATTGGCAAGTCGAAAAATGTCCATTGCCCCATAGGGATCCTTGTCGTGGACCTTCTTAAGGTCCTCATCACTAAGTATTGCCCTAGAGAGAACAGCGAATTTCTTCAATAGGTCCAGTGCTCCCTCGAGAGGTTCTCTCTTGAAAAGCTCGTAACCGGTGGAAACTCCATGCCTACCTCTACTGATGAGGCTATAGGCAGTATCTTCAAAATTATAGGCTTTTCTCTTAACCAGTCCACTTGACGAGTTCTCATTCAACTCAGAAAAATTGGAGTAAAAGTCCTGAAGGTCCCTTAGGGTTAGGTCCTTTTCCTTTTTAAGCAGGTACACAAAAGTGTGCCAAAAGACTACCTTTAGTTCATTGTTGCCTAAAAGTGCTGGGACAGAATAGAGGAAATCCTTGATTTCATCCACCGTGATCTTTTCAGATAGTGGTTCTAGGTTGTAATCCCCATGAACCCTTTCGAGTGTTACATTGTAAAAAGATCCAGCTCTTACACTAGAGGAATTCTGTGCAGTCAGTGCTCCGATGAGGGCAAGATTAGTTTCCTCTAAATCCTTTTCGAGCTGTTCGTAGTCCCCAAGAATACTGTCAAGGAAGCCGGGCTTGATGGACATTGAAGTAATGCAGCCGTTGTCTTTGAGCCTTCCTTTCGAGATTAGATGCTCGCTATCGCTTAGATTCAACTCTGAAACCCTATAGTAAGGTTCGATCTCAATACTAATTTTGCTATAATCCATTTTTCTCTTTCTAAGGAAATTCACTAGAGAGCCTTTGCGGCCCATTCTGGAGGGAGTGAACTGATCTCGTCCTTCTTGGCGAGGTACTTGTAGATACCTCCGCTACCAGTCTTCGATTCTTTCAGGGTCCTGTTGAGGTGCCTTACTCCCTCGGTGCTTCCGAGATACAATCCCGCAATGTAGGAGAAGGAAAGACTTCTTGATCCCTCCACAATGAAGCTCATGAGATCAGTGATATTGGCTGACTCAGCTCTGTCATGGGTGGCCTTTTCAAGGGTTTCCTTGAGGTCGGAATAGCCATCTAGATCCTCAGAGAGGCGTCTTGCCACGAGGCTCCAACTATTATTGGTGAAGGTGGCCTCATACTCATTATAGTAGGATTCAGCATTGCGCCAAGCCTCAGGACCATTTAGCTCAGAGAGCATTTTCGTCTTGAGTCGAGCACAACTAATAGGCTCAAATAGCTCGGGGTGTTCCTCGTCAAAGTTTCGCTTGAAAAGCGCGAGATGGGGAAGGTCGTAGCCATCTTTTAGCTCCAGGTGGTCAGCCCACTTGATGGCCTCCACGAGGTCCTTGACGGTTAGATCCTTAGAGGCCCTCCTCATCGAGGGAGTAATTCGAGCCTCTAGGATTTGGGAGAACTGAGGAGACTTCACACAAAGCATGACAAGATCTACAATCTGTGAGCGCTTCTCAAGCTCTCTGCCCGTGAACTCCTTGTAGATCAGGGGGTAGTCCTCTAGGAAGATTTTCATGGACCGCGAGGAGGCACTTCTAAGAATGGTCCCCAATCGACTCATGCTTCCCCTGAGTCCTGTGTAGGTCTTGGTGGGGGTATCGTCCTTTGTCCTCAGGGCCTCTAGGGTGTCATTAGCAGACCACCCATTGTGGGCCATCCAGTGCCAAACAATACTCGTGAAGTGCTCCTTCTCAGCACCCTTGAAGTAGTAGCGAGCCACATCGTAGGTGTGGTCATCCTTGGATTGACCTTCATCAGACAGCCTGAATACTTCATTGTAGATCTCGATCATCTCAGAGAAGTTCACGGTGGAGGGGATGGAGGCCCGCCACCCCATTAGCCCATCTTTGTTAGTCTTGTTCAGTACTAATAGTCCAGAATCAATGAGCCCCAAGAACTCTTCTTGAGTACCCATTCCCTCTAGATGGAAGTTCAGACGATAGCTCTCGGAGTTGAGATTATAAACGTACTCATTATGGTTCTTGCAGATGGCCTCTGGATGAACTGTCTTGATGGTCGCGGACACTACTGTCCTTCCTCTTGCTTTGTGGTTGTTCCTAGTATCATCCTACATGGGTACAGTCTTCACTTCAAACAGACACTAGAAAAGGCGAGCACCAACTTTTCAGTCAGGTACCCGCCCTATGGCTTATTTATCTAGTAGGCCTTCTAGTTCAACTGGTCCGAATGTCCCGTGTCTACAAGGATGGCCCTCGCCACGGTGTGGGCCTTGTCCTTGTCCTCTGACCCGTAGGAGTCAAGGATGGACTGGGAAATGTAATCCTCGGGGGAAAGCTTTCCCTGCCAACCATCTGAAGCGATGAAGCGTGAAAGGTCATCCACGAGAATTTTTGAAGGAACTCCGTAGAAGACCCTGAGGTTCTCCCGAACTGGGATGGAATCCTCTAGGCCAACTAGGTCCTCGTGCTCTTCGGATACTGCAGTCATTGTACTGTCCTCTGTTAGGTGGTGTGGCTTAGTCTACTTCTTGCGGGGCCACATGAGAATGGTGTCGGCCTCGAAAGCAGGAAGCGGAGTCATGTCGAGACTGACTGAACCATTGGAGAAATCCATCTTCTTGAGATCTGAAAGATTAATGCTCTCGGAGATGGACTCCAGGAAATCCTTGAGATAGGTCTTGAATTCAGGGGTCTCCCTAATGTCGGAGATAATGGTCTCCATAGAGGTTCCATCCTCATAGATGAGTGGCTGCTCACCCTTGTCAAAGAGTTCCTCGAGAATCATAGTGGAATGCTCTGGGGTGGAGTCGTCCAATCCACTATCTTCGAAAAGGAAATCCTCTTCTAGCTCTAGTACTACATCATAATCTGAGGTGATCTTCACGGACGGGTTGAGAACTAGGTGGAGTAGCTTGATGTTCTCATCGGGAATGTAGGCATAGCCGCAAGTGCAGCCACAGTTGCCATCGCAGTTCCCATCGGCGGCCTCGAAGTCATCCCTCAGTGAAGCGGGGCCATTTCTGAGGTCCTTGATGTAGGACTGGAACTTTGCCAGTGGTGATTCTTGGTCGATGCCACGCCGCTCAGCTCGGGCCTGACGACGATAGGACTCTTCTTCCGCCCGATTGGCCTTTCCGTTGAAGTAATCTTCAGCCTGGGAAAGCTTTTCATTGTAGCTATCCTTGGCTCTATTGGCACGTTCCTTGAGACCATTGATAAAAGGCCTGTTGAGGGAGAAGGACACGGTGTCCCCTTCCTTGTGGGCCACGATGGGGGAATGTACCTTGAGTAGTCGTGCCATGACCTCAGCCTCGCTCCTGTCCCTATTAGATGGGTGGTTCCTGAAGGCTTCGTACTTCTTGCGCTTGTCCTCTAATGACATGTCTTTTGTATTCTCCTTAGAGAGGTGTCTGTTTCTGAGGGGCGGAAGAAAGATCTTCCTGATACCCGCTCAACTACCTTATCGCCAGTGTGAACTTTTGCAAAATCTCTATAGAGCAAACAGCTCACTGAAGTCAAAAAGGTAGTTCTCTCAGGGATATTAAGCGAAGACAGGAGGTGCCTAAGCACAGCGTAGTAAAGGACTTCCTCCCGAAAAGCCAAAATGACCACCTCAACAGGAGAAGATAAAAATGGCATCAGGTAGAGTACACATTGGCCCAAACGGCCCCGACACCTGTGTGGCAAAAACCGCAGACGGCTGCCCCTACTTCCCACCAGAGGACCACTTCAATAGCATGGAGGAAGCTGAAGCCGAATACGAGTCAAGACAGGAGCGCTTCACCCACGCCCTAGAGGGACTCGCCCGAAAGCGAGGGCTCTCCAAGAGAGAGCAGGACGCCATCAACAAGCTCAGGGGCCTCGTAGCCAACGGCAACAGGATGAGGGCTGAAAAGCACAAAGACCTTGTGGCTGAAGCTGGTGGGGAGAAAATGTCTCCTGAGAGGGCTGCAGAGAGACTGGCTTATGCTCGCAAGTATGCTTCAGAGCGTCACAATGAAAACCTTGGTAAGTCCCTTAAGAACGCTAAGGTTCTCTCTACAGGATCCTTCAAAGGCACAGGCAAGGACCGTCGAAGGATTTCTTCCACTGACACCCTAGCACACCAGCAAGAGATCAATGTCATCACTGACCGCAGGAAGCAAATCGAAAGGGCTGCCCTCAACTACATCGAACAGAATGCCGACAGGATTAACTGGAAATGGGGGTCTTCCTTTACCTTTAGACCCGAGGAGGGTGCTGCGGATGGGTCAACTGTTAGCGTAAAACTTGGTAGAGGCGGAAAGACCGAATCTTCATGGGACATGGAGGAATTCGACAAGCTCAAGACCAAGACCAAGAATTACATCATGGTAGACAAACCAAGGATCGACCCCGAAAAGGCCGCTCAATTCCTCTCCCCGGAGCAGATGAAATCAGCTGCTTCGGAGAGTATCAGGATGGACAGCATTGTAGGTGAGAAGTCTCTAAATGCTCAAACCAAGGAAATGAAGGAAAAGCCCTTCAGGGAATCCTATCTCACTTCTAGGCTCCCCCAGAAGGGAAAGGTAGAAGCAAGTGCCATTGCTGAAGGTTCCGCCCGTGCCATCTCAGCCGCTTACTCTGACTTTGCCACTAAGACTGGCAGGACTGTATCTGAGTCCAAGGCTGACCTTTCAAGAAAGAAGGACCGCCTAAAAGGTGTGGCCGCTAGACAGAACTCAAATATTCTCATGCCCGCAAAGGACGCTGATTCCGGTCTCGTGTTCTCCAAGCAGACCCAGTATGACCAGAAGAAGCTAGAATCCATGCTCACGCCTGATCAGATAGAAAAGGCCACTGTGATGGAGAAGAAAATAGACAAAGACAGGGCCAAACTCATGCTTACTAAGAAGCACTACGACAAGATCTTCAATAGGCCAAACATGTCTATTAGAGTAACTCCTAAGAAAGCGAAGAAACAGTCCATGAAGGCAGCTGAAGCAAAAGCTTCAGAAAACTAGGAAGTCTTCTCAGAGTCTGGATATAATTCGCAGACAACTTGTTGATTCCAGAAAGGGAGGCCAAATTGGCTGAAGAAAAGGACACCACATTCGAGGAAGCCATCATCGACACCTTCGTCGAGGCCGGCAACGCCTCTAAGCTAGACGACACCACAATGGTTTCCCTCGACGGGAGCACCGAAGTGGCCCTAGAATACAATGAAGAGGACGGAACTCTAGAGATCTACTCCAATGGTGATTATGTGGATGAGGCTGAACTAGAAGACGAAGACTTCCAAGATGAGGTCTACGACATCATCTCCAAGGAACTGAACCTCTAAAATCTTCCTGAAGAACTAATAGAGGCCCGGACTCCAGTCCGGGCCTCTATTTAGATTCCTCGAAAGAAAAATTATAGCATTATTTCTCCCACACAGGACTTCTCTTATCGTAGTTAGATGGCATAAGAGTCAGAACAAAAAGAATTAATCCACCAATGTACGGAATAAAGCAGACAAAAGCAAGTCCCCCACTAAATCCCGCGTCATGAAGGCGCCGCCAGGTAATAGACAGTGATGGAATAAGTAAGGCAAATCCTATTGCAAGAATAAGAATTGCTCCAATACTAAAGAAAATAAGTCCTGTCATACTTGTATTGTTGTCTGCACCATCAGCCAAAGCAGATGAGAACAGTCCTCCGAATAGAAGACCCATTGGTATGACTTCAATGAAGAAAATAGCTAATTGTGCCCACCAATACTCGGACCTAGAAGCATAACCATGAAACTGCGCATAGCGACTGAAGAATCGCCTTGTTGCTTCACCAAATGTTGCTCCTGGGAGGGAGTCGTTCACGAGGTTCGTGGTCCTACCATTGGCTTGATAATTCTGGTAACCAGTGGAGTAAGGTGAAGCACCATTATTGTAGCCTTGTTGAACATTGTTCTGATAACTGTTCATGAAGGGTGACTGCTGAGACGCCTGCCTCTTCTGCTCTTCTTTCTCCTGGCGCTCCTTCATCCTCTGCTCATAGCCAACCTTGTAGTCTTCGAGGAATTCCTTGTCCCTAAGAGGACTATCTTCATCTCGTGGTCGCTTTTTCCATTCAGTAGAGATCTTGTCGGGTTCATCCCAGGGATCTTTGTCGAAGTACTTGTCGCTCATGCTGTTCCTCCTTAAGAGTAGTTGAGGTTACTATATGCTTTTGGTCACCTGGGGTCGCTTTTATTTTAGTGTGGCAAGCCAGTACTGTGCGTCGATCTGCCAAGTTCCATCGTCATTCTTGACATATTTTGTGGCGAGGAAGGAAGAGCCGTTGTCTTCTTGAGATTCTTCTTTACCGGATTTGTCTTTGCCCTTCACCGTGGAGTGAAGATTGGAGAGATAGACATTCTTGCCTTCGTGGCCTACTTTGGAGTCGGAACCAATCCTGTAGTCTGACACCTTGTAGGAATCCTGATTGAGGGTGTACTCCAGATTGGCAGCCCTCATGAGTATCTCGATCTGCTCAGGAACACTGAGATTTTGTAGGGAGAAATGGGCGCTATTGGGATAGGCTACCTTTAGTTCCTTGAGGAGGGCGTTCCTGTCGTCCTCGCTCATGGCATCCATAAAGTTAGACATCTTGTCGAAGTTGGTGATCCTTGTGCCACCATTTCTTTTGGCGAAAAGATCCATCATCTTGGTGAGTTGCTCGGCTGACCCCATTTTTCCTAGCTTATAGACTGAACTAATGTAGCCATTGAAGTCAGTGACAGCGTCCTGTTCATCCCTCGTGGGGTTGCCCCTATCATTGGTCAAGTCCTGGGGGAACTCACCGTCGTTGGAGGAAGTCACCTTAGGGGCTGGTGTTTCCTGTGTCTGTTGAGAATTGTCGCTGTTGTTGTCTTTGTGCATGAGCGAACAGCCTGAAAGTACTACGGTGAGGCCCATGAATCCAGCCACTAGCGCTGCACTCTTCCTATGGGGCCTTTTGCTCTCTACGGTCATGGTCTTCCTATCTGGGTCCTGAAAAATCTTCCTAGAGGCCCTGGCCTCCCTTTAGCACTAATTATCAGCCTCCATCTCTACTGTACAGATGAAGTGAGTTGATTTTATGGAGAACTAAAAATATAGTTCTGCATACAGTAAATTTTTATCTACAACACTAGTCCATTGACAGGCACCCCTACAGAGGGTACAGTTATTCATGGCAGTTGAAACTACAAAGGAGACAAAGTGGCTGAATCCACCAATGCTAACCCAGATACTACTTCAGCAGAGCTAGAGAGCCTACCCCCACAGGATCAAGCCATCATGAAATCAGTGATGGTCCCTGAAATCCAAGTCAATGACGATGTGGTGGCCTTCAACACTCCTAAGATCAAGGAGGAAGACGAAAAGCAGGCCATCGCCAATGCCAACGAATTCACTGACAAGTTGAAGGAACTACAGACTTCCTCCCCATCCTTCCAGGCCCACCTGAAGAGCATCGAAGAACTCGGACAGGACTCCATCGAAAAGATGGCCAACAGTTCCTCCGCCATTCTCGCCAGCAGGAACACCGACGCCCGTAGCATGAAGAAGGAATATAGGCGGGACAAGTCAGAGGGCAACCGCACTCGACTAGAAGCTGCTCAGAAGCTCGTGCAGGTCCGCGATGTTGTAGCACCACTATCCTTCGATCCCAAGAAGCTAGACCGCAAGATTCTCAACATCATTCCCTTCGGGCAGAAGTTCTCAGATGTGCTCGCACAGTGGAAATCCTCAGAGGAACTCCTGGAGCAAACCATGGAGGGACTCATCAACTTTGCTGACCGCCTCCTCAAGGACAACGAGGAAATGGCTGTCATTCAGGATGAGCGCTGGGAGGTCATGTATGGTCTCTCCAAGGCCATTACTGAAGCCAAGGCTGTGAAGGAAGGCCTCCTCAAGAACATCGCCGAACTCGAAGCAGAGGGCAAGACCTATGAGGCTGAGTACTACCGCTCAGAGGCCCTCTTCGCCGTGGAACAGCGCATCATGGACCTCAATACTCAGTTGGGCGTCACCATCAACGCCAAGCTATCTGACGCTGTGGCGCAGAACCTCAACACCCAACTTGTGCGGTCACTCAAGAGGACTGCCTCCACTTCAGCGCTCTCCCTCAAGACCGCTCTTGCTCAGGCGGAAATTCTAAGGACTCAGACACAGGCTGCCGATGCCATCGACGCCGTGAACGAGATGAACAACGAGCTCATTCAGCGTGGTGGAGAGGCCATTCGATCTAACGCCGCCAGGATCCACCAGCAGGCCGCATCCAGTGGTATTGATCCCGAGGTCCTCTACGGTTCCATCAAGAACATCACGGCCTCCGTGAACGACATTGCCAACTGGAGGACCCAGTCCATCGACCCCATGGAAAAGGCCTCGCTCGCCCTCGAGAAGGCCTCTATGGAAGGTGTCAAGGTTATCCAGAATCAGATCGAAGGTGCTGCTGCCGCTTCCATGCAGCTAGAACGCCACAGGAACAGTGACAAAAAGGCACAGCTCGAATCATCCCCCAAGAAGGAGTCCTAAGAAAACATGGGCAAGTTCAAAACCAGGATGGCCATGATGACCGGCCTTGGCTGGAGGGCCGCGGCCGAGGACAGTACCTACGCCCGAAACAGGCAGGCCCGAGAAGCATCCGATGAACTCATCAAGAGTGCCATCCAAACAGAGGAAGAGTGGCGGGCTGACATGGTCTCCAACAGGGATGAACTCCTGAAATTCGTGAAAGCCAACTCAGGACTCCTCCCTAATGAGGTGTACCTTCAATTACGGGTGCTCCTCTGGGACGACTTCAATCTACTCATTGCGGTGAGTGAAAAATACAAGATCAATGTCCACCATGCTAATAGGGCAAGGAGGGTCTACACTGATCTTGTGAGTGATTCTGTGGATTCCTATTCTCGTCTTCCGAAGAGCAAGAGGAATGAAACCACAAATGGACAGCTACTGGACATGGCCCGTCTCTTCTCCTCTACCATTAGGGGGATCGTGGACGACACTGAAGAGGAACAGGTGAAGGCCTTCGGCGCCACCTACAAGATCACTGGCAGTGTGCTCACTAGTCGAGAGGGAGAGGAGCTATAGTGGAAAACCTGAACCGTACTGAAGAATACATGAAGAGCTCAGTGGGCAAAGACTCGAGTAACTACACTCATCCAAAAACCATCGAGAGTGCCATCTACATGAGGAAGACTCCGAAGACCAAAAAGAAGGGCACCACCCCTGTTCTCTTGGAAGACAACGGGGACTACATGACCTTCCCTTTGGAGAGTAGCTTCACCTACGGCTTCGAGGGCGCCACCCTCTTCTACCTCGAACTAGAGGATGGTTCCTACTACTACATCGACGCCACCTCCCTCGACAATGGGGTGCTAAAGGACACTGATGGAACAGTGCTCTTCAGTTCGGGAAAACGAGAGGAATGTGCCCTATCAGGTAATGGTGCCTCACGCATGAAGCGACTCATTGCCTTCTCCCGCTCATTGGACAAGGAGTCGTCCATTGTCCTAGACACTCCACTCAAGGACCCCATCAAGATGACTGGTGCCCATCGGTCACTCGTCTATCTCTTCAAGGTCTCTGGGGAAAATGGTTCGGCTTCACGACTCGTGGCAACAAAGGATTCCTTCAGTTCCTCAGACAACATCATGGAAGAATTCGGACTTGCTGACTACACTGGGGGCGTGAACTCCAAAGAAGACCCCGCCATGACTGAGGAAGAGTACCTGCAACAGCAGAAGACTCTCGCTGAAACGATGGAGGTCTAGTCTCCTCAAATAGACAACTGCCGCGGCCCCGCTTGGACTTGTTCTTTGCGGGGCTTTTTAATGTCCAGAAAGGATTGAGTAAGGGAAAGCAGTATAACCTAGGCACCAAAACGTCGTTTAAGCTATACCTCAGTATACCCCTCTATGTGGTGTCAGTTTTTACACCGTATGAAGCTATTACTTATTGTAGGGGGTCCTAGGGACTCCTTTACCAAGTCCCTACTGTCACACCACGACTCTTAGTGCTCTATAGCTATGAGCCATACCACGCGAAGCGTGCAAGGTAGAATAGTAATACTACTATGGGCCTTGGCGGCCCCGTGAGCAATCGTACAGCATAGAACTCAGGACCAATGGCATAGGAATCTTCATTCAGACCTTGTTTTTAGTGTGGGCTATTCAAGGTGCCTTTTCAGTCATCAGGACAAGTTGAGAGGAATCCCATCACAGGTTCTCTAGTGTTTTGTTTTTAGTGCTCCAGGAATACCTTGAGGTGGCACTTTTTCAGATACTGGAAGCACGCTTAAGACCTGGCCTAAGCACCTGAAAATTACAGTCTCGCATACCCCGTCCACCTAGAAC
The DNA here is from genome assembly GCA_031763565.1 of Amazona festiva. Classification (NCBI taxonomy): domain Eukaryota; kingdom Metazoa; phylum Chordata; class Aves; order Psittaciformes; family Psittacidae; genus Amazona; species Amazona festiva. Next base: position 74,673 of record JARPRK010114604.1, on the reverse strand, counting down.
GTTTTTTGCCTGAAAACGACACTTGGCTGAAAATTGGTCTATTTGAGTGGTGGTAAAAGTTGTGATTCAAATAGGCGCCTCATAGCCCTGTTTTAAGCGTGTCTCGAAACTGTAATTTTTTAGTGTTAGAGATCTAGTGAGGGGCTTTCTGACAAAGGCACGCCGTGAGAAATTTTAGGCTATTCAAGAACAATTGAATAAATGTCCCTGAAACTCTAAAGGACGTTAGGTCCTGACTTAAGGCCCTCACATGATTAGGTGAATTTACCCATTCGAAGAGGCACTTCCTGTCGCAAGAGCATGGCACAGAGGACCTTAGGCTTTATAGTTGGCAACTTCACAGGAGCTGCCCTCAAGTACTTTGCACCTGAAGATCTTACACTAAAGGTTCCTGCGTGCTACAGCTCCTCCCATCTTCTGCAAATAGCGCTAGAGTCATGTGAGATTAGCTCATCTCAATCGTTTTTCATGGGTGTCAGTTTTTACACCGTATGAAGCTATTACTTATTGTAGGGAGTCCTAGGGGCTCCTTTACAGATAGCCTACCTCTACACTACGACTCTTAGTGCCCTATAGCTAACAAGCACCAAGACCACGCAGTGGAAGTAAGAGGTCACTATTCGCTATGGGCCTTCGCGCTGCATGCTTTAAGTCGTACAGCGTAGAATTTTAGACCTTACAGCGAGCCTAAGAGTTCTCTGTCTGATAAGAACTCTCTAACTTGCACGAGCGGCTTCAGCACTGAATACAGGAGGTTAAAATTTCTAGGAACAGACAGCTGAAAGATCTACAAGGAGCACCAATGGGAGAAGACCAATCAAGGGAGGAGAAGGTCAGCGTGGCAAGCACTCATCCTGCGAAGAGTCCGAATTTCAAAAAATACGATGATCTCACCTATGACCACAAGAACTACATTCACGACTATGTGGACCTCCAAGATCTGGGTCGTTCGATAGAGGCAGCTCGAAAAGCACTCTTTCTTATTACAGAGCAGCAGAATAGGACTTCCCGTTTCGTAGCCAAGAGGAAACTAGAGAAGGACAAGGCTTGGAGACGGGCATTCCTTGATGCCACGCAGAAGACTGATTCACTTAAGAGGATGTGGGCTGACCTACTTGTGGAGGACATCGAAGACGACATTGTGACTGCAGGTCAGTACCTCGAAGAGCTGGGTCGGGAGGCCAATGCTATGAGGCTAGAATTGCAGTCCCTCCAGGCCATTGGAAACAACATTCGCCAACAGGTCAGGGGCATATAGTGAGTGACTCAGAAAGACTAGACATCAGTGAAGGATTAGAGACCTCTTCCGGTTCCTCAAGGAAGATCAAGAAGGACCCTAAATTCAAGAGGATTCTCAGGTCCTTTGTGGCACCAGTCCTCATCATGGTGCTCGTGGTACTTGCGGCTGTACTTTCCGTGAGGGGTTTCTTTCCCAATAGTTCAGACACTGACTTTTTTGTGCAAGGTAGATCTATGGAGCCCACACTCCAGAACAACACAGTCATTTCTTTCACTGACAAAAAGGAAGACTCCGACAGCTCCACCACTCCTAAGCTTGATGAAATACTCACTTTCACTGTTCCTGAAAAATGGAGTGAATCCTTATCTGGTGTCTATGGAAAAGATTCTGTCTTTGTGAAGAGAGTGGCTGCCAACAGTGGGGACAAGGTGTATTACAACACCGACAGGAAGATCCTCGTGGTGTTAGATCAGAAGAATAATGTCAGGAAGCACCTACAGATGCCTGAGGACTACACTTGCACCTCCAAGAGTGGTGACAAGCGCAGTGGAGTCTTGAGTGGAACTGTTCCTAAGGATAGTGTCTTTGTCTTAGGGGACAACCATTCCCATTCATTGGATTCACTCAATTATCTTTGCACCAACGGAAGTATGGATGATGCTTCCGTACCAAATAGTTCAGTTTTGCGTCATGGCAACTATGTCATCAAGGAAGAGTCCCCCATCCACAAGTTTTTAAGTCACTTTCAACCTAAGGAGAACTAATCAATGGCACCACGAAAAAGCGCGCCTAAAAAGGATCCTGTTAAATGGAGTGGAGGAGATTTAAAAGGAGCTCCCATTCACTTTGTTGGAGACAAGTCCTCTTCCTATCTTTCTTATGAATCTTCAATAGCAGCTGAGCAGTTAGGAAAGGACATTAGTGAAGCCCAGGAGATCACTGCCCTAAACAGAGCTGTAGGAGGTAGCCTTTTCGGGGGAAAGCCACTGCAGATACTTAGGCTCACTAAAAAGGAGGAACTCGACCAAACCCTAGCCATGCTCGAAGCTTCCAGTGGAGAGCAGCTAAGGAGTCAGTTCTCCGAAGGACTCATCATCACCGCTGAATCTGCAAAGACTTCACTCAGGAAGTTCATTAAGCATCTATCAAACAGGGGTGTTGTGGTCCATGAGGCCCCTGTTCCCCCAAAGGGAAGAAGCGTGGCCGCCGTCTTCCTCGATCAGACCTCCTTCAATTCTCAGATCAAGTCATTCCTCAGTAACTATGTTGGTGAGAATTATGCTGACCTCTTTCCTCTCCTCTCCTATTATAGGAGCAGTGACACTGAAGACTGGAGTGAAGCCACACTAGAGGACGTGGCCATGAGGATTCCTTCTCCTGAGGGAACCATTCCCGCTTGGGGCTTGGAAAACCACTTCTTCAAAGGCGAGTTAAGGAAGTCCCTAGAGCTTTTCGAGAGGACTGACAAGGGGAAGGTGGTGCTCACACTATGGGTGGTGAGGACAAAAGTGCAGCAGGTGAACAGAGCCGCACTAATCCTCAAAAGTCATCCTGATCTTACCTCTGATCAGTTGGCTAAAATCTTCCACGAAAAGAGCAACTACGGCCATAAGCTAGCAATACAAAGGGCTAAATCACGTCCCCTAGCAGCCCACCAATTGGCCTTCAAGACCGTGTGCGAATACGACGAAAAGGTGAGGGGAGGATCCTCTGTTGACCCTGTAATCCTCATGGAGGACCTCATCACGCAGCTCTGCTTCATCTATAGGTGAAAACTAAATAATGAAGTGTTAGTATTCTTCAAAAGCAATTATTTTTCAGACAATTAGCGGAGTCCATTAAATGGCCAATACCCAGAAACTTCCACGTTCACAGAGGGTGACTTCCATCAAGTCCACGGTCCCTCAACTCATCTCCACGGATAGGTCACAGGTCAACAAAGACTTATCACAGGACCCCTATTTTGGCTATGCGTCCTTGAAGGATGCGGTGAACGACTGCTACTTCACCTCTCAAGTGGAGGCTTTCGCACGACTTGTAGCCATGCAGAATGTTTTTATCTCAGGTCCAGCTGGATCGGGAAAGTCCTCCGTGATCGAGCCCTACATTTCTTGGGTGGAGAAGAACTTTCAGAAGTCCACCATTTCCATCACCGCAACCACCGGAGTGGCTGCTGCCAACATCGGTGGCAAGACTATTCACTCGGTGGCTAGACTCATGGACGAGAAGAAGGGGACCATGGCTTGGGCCATGAAGAACGTGGACATTCTCGTGATCGACGAGATCTCCATGTTCCCCTACTACATGTTCAAGAAGTTAGACCAAAGGCTTAGGTCCGTGAAGAAAAGTGGTTTTCCCTTTGGAGGGGTGCAACTCATTCTTCTTGGGGATTTTCAGCAACTACCTCCCGTCAGGAACTCCAAGGATGGCTTGAATCCAGAGGACACAGCCTTCGTGTTCGGGACAGAGGAATGGAAGAAGGCTAACATCAGGTCCCTCTACCTAGACAAGGTCCACAGGGCATCTGACCACGAATTTTCCAACATGCTTGGAAGGATCGCTGCAGGGAGGATCAAGCAAGAGGACCTCGACAAGCTCAATAGTCGAGTGATCGCGAGGAGTTCTCTTCCCTCGCTCCTCAAGAAGCGCCCCCTCATGCAGATGTACCCCACCAATAGGGAGATCAAGAAAATTAATGAAACTGAATTAGCAAAGATTTCTTCTGTTTCCTATTACTTCACCACAGAAGTAGAGAAAGCTTCTGGACTCACCAAGGAGCAAGAGAAGGATTTCGAAAGAAAAACCTCGCAGTATACCGATGGAGAAGTCCTAGAGCTTAAGGTCGGGGCACAGGTCTACATGACCAAGAACAAGGACGTACCTGACAACAGGGAGCTTCGCGGCCACAAGCTTTATCCTTCTGGCTCAATTGGAGAAGTCAAGTACATTGACGAGGACGAGACCGGGATTAAGGTTGTGGTGGAACTCCAGAAAGACAGGAAGCGCTTCTACTTCCCCTATACCTGGGAAAACCTTTACCACGTTCCAGTGGAGGAAGATGCTGATCCTGTCTACATTGGCAGGGTAAAATCACTTCCCTTGAAGCTAGCCTATGCCACCAGTGTTCACAAGTCGCAGGGTCAGACCTATGACGGAGTGGTGGCTGACCTCAAGACTTCCTTCGCAGATGGTCTAGGTTACGTGGCTGTATCTAGGGTGCGCTCCATAGATGATCTCTTCCTCCTTTCGGAGCCACAGCCCCACCAATTCAAGATGGGACAGGAATCTCTATCTGTTTCCGAGCAGGTGCGGCAGGAGGCTTTCCTCAACAGGAAGGAATTCATCGAACGTCGGGAAGAGTACGAGACACTCCTGACCATGCCATCTGGTATGTATCCTTCTATCTTCGGTGACAGGAAGGCCCGAAAGAATGGCTTCAACAACTATCTCAAGAACGCTGAAGAACTAAAACTCACTAAAGCTTACGAGGAAGCTCCCTTCAACGATTCCCTAGAAGCAGTGGAATATGCCTCTAAACTCCCCAAAGACGACAAACCATTTATTCCGGAGGACGACCAGCCGAACTTTGGATAGACAGGGCTCCCTTAGATCTTCTGAGGGAGTTTTTCCAGACCCTCTTCTTATTCAGTAGTCCCTAATCTCGATAAAGTCATAGTAGATGCAAGAGGACTGAGGTCCTGTAAAGACTTTTCGAGAAGGACAGAATGACTGCCAAGATGAAGATCGGCCACATCGCAGATGGTCACGCGGGCTATGAAAGCACCAACAGGACAGACGAGTATGGGGTAAACCTTAGGGCCCTCGATGGGTTCTATGCGCTAGAATCTTGTGTCACTGACATGATCGAGCAGGACATTGACGCAGTCATCTATGGCGGGGATGTCTTCCACAAGCCTAATCCCTCCATTAGGACAATCCTCGAGGTGCAGACACAGTTCAGGCGCCTAGCTGCAGCAGGCATCAAAATCTACGCCCTAGCAGGAAACCATGACGCATCAGACGTGAAGGCGGACATTGCCGCGAACAGAATCCTCGACGATGATATGAGGGGCATTTTCTCCCACGTGGAGCCCTATGCCCACCACGAAATCGGAGACGGGGTTCACGTTCACCTTGTGTCCCACCACATGTACCATGAACAGTACGAGACCATGAAGAAGGTCCAGCCTATTGCAGGTGAAATCAACATCTTCACTACACATGGTTCCGTGGTCAATCCAGTGGACCACCAGGTGCTCCACACTGAGTCTTCACCCCGTGAGATCGTGGTCCCCAATTTTCTCTTAGAAGATAGGGACTGGTCCTACACTATGCTTGGCCACATCCACGAAAGAGGATGGGTGGGAAGTTCAGATGGACTCACCGACACAGCCAACAGGAAGATCTTCTACAATGGCTCACTTCTCAGGAGGGGCTTCTCCGACAATGCCTGCCCCCTGGGAAGAGGCTGGACCATGTGGACCATCGAAGAAGACGGCACCTTCAATCATGAGTTCAGGAACATTTGGGAGAGGCCTCAGGAGGACTTCCCAGTGCTCGACGCCTCCACCATGAATTCCCACGATCTTTCTGAGATCATGATTCAGAACCTCAGGAACAGCGTGGACAAGAACTCCACTGACATGTCCAACGCCCCCATCCTTAGACAGAGAGTCTCCAACCTTACCCCAGCCATTAGGTCGGGCCTTGATTGGAGTACTATTGATTCTCTTTCCAGTAAGGCCTTCCAGTGGTCCTTAAAAGTTGTCCCCGCAAAGGAAGTCACCGAAGAGAACGCCAATGGCACCACAGAGGTATCCATCTCAGACTTCAAGGAAGCCGACCTCCTCAAGGAATTCAATAGGTGGTCTGAGGAGGAATCAGAGACCCTCAAGGCCATAAAGGAGAAGGAAGACCGGGATACCGTGAAGAACAGGAGTCGGGAATTCATTTCCGTAGCACAGGATGAGGTGTTTGCAGATGAGGAATAGGAAAGACAGAGACTTACTCATAATGCTATTGGTTCTTCTAGTAATTCTTGGAATTGGCTTACTTGTGGGCTCCTATTTATGGAATGACAGTACCATTCTTTCTGGTACAAAGGATGGTCCTCCTAAAACTGTATTGAGCCTTGTCTGGATAGTCCCTCAAATGGCATTCTTGGACAGCCCGTTATAAGATAGTTCAAAATGTATTTTTAGGAGTAGCCTTTCATGGAAGAACTTTCGGAAGACAGTTATATCTTACAGCCAGTGAACGATCCCAATGACTCACTTCTCAATAAGCAATACAAGAATGCCTGGAAGAAGTTCTATAGAACCACTAGTCCCGAACTCGAAGAACTTTTCAGGTGGCGGGATGATAGTGCCACTGTGAAGCCTGGCAAGGAACGTTTCAATAAGGCCGTGAGAGCTGGAGAAGCTTCTATTGATTTAGGGGACTCCAAGGAGTGGTATCAGGCTCTCATGGACTGGGCCAACAACCGCCCCAGGATCCTCGCCAAAGATGGGGATTACAAGCTACTCCTGTCTCTTGAACGAAAGATCCTCGATATGGACATTCCCAATGAGGACAAGATCGAGGGATTAAGGCTCACCGCCTTCATGAATAAGGCCACCCTACTCGACAAGGATGCTACCCTAGAATACCTCATTAGGAACCAGAAGGACTTCACCAATCTATGCTTGAAGCTAGGCAAAGATTCTTCCTATTCCATGACTATTGACAGGAAAAATCTCAAGATCACAGCTGTAGAGGATTTTTACAAAATGGAATTTGTGAAGGGTGTTCCTAAGGTTCTCAACTACATGGCCTTCTGGTCCCCTAATGATAAGGATTTCGCAGAAATCTTGAATTCCATCTTCGCCATGGAGGAAGAGCTCTACATGAAATTCATCGACCTACAGCTTAGAGGCGACAACGGGGCATCTTACAAGTCATTCCAGTTCATTTTTCCTCCGTCAGGGGCTATTAATTGCAGTATGCACCTTATCTGGTCCCATTTCAAAGACGACCTAGAGGGGTTAGCGGGCTTCCTGAAGAGATGCAAGAATTACAATTCAGTACTTCGCTTTAACGTTATCAGGACCCTACTCGATACCATTGACGGAGACAACAGCCTACCAGTCCTCGAACTTCCCTTCGAATGGACTGTGAATACCATCAAGAATAGCAATTAGAGGAAAGCAGAAATTATGGTCAAGGAAAAACTCGATGACTCATTCAGGAAGGGACTCGACAAGGATAGGCGGGGACTCTTCCTCAAGATTGGAATCGCCCTACTTGTTGTTCTGGTACTAGTTGGTATCGGCTGGCTCACTGTAGCTTCTCAGGGCAAGGGCCCTGTGGGTTACCACAAGGACCTTCAAAGCGTGAATTATACTTCGGTCAAGGATTCTACGAAGTTCACTGAGGACAAGGGTTCCTATGTTCTCAGTAATAATAAAGATGCCAAGAAGATTGAAATCTACGAGGATCCTGCTTGCCCATTCTGTAAGGGTCTAGAAGACTCCAAGGGAGAGGATCTTCTAAAGGGTGTGGATGAAGGAAAGATCACCCTCGAATACAAGCCAGTGAACATCCTAAATGATGGCAACAGGGGCTATTCCAACAAGGTAATTCAGCTCTACAAGGAAGCTTGGAACGTGAACCGCAAGGACTTCCTTAAGTTCCATCAGTTCGTTTACACTAATCAGCCTTCAGAAGGCTTCGCCCTCACTGACGATCAGTTGAAGGATGGACTCAAGCAGGCTGGACTTAATCAGGAACAGGCTGACAAGGCTTTGAGCAATGCTTCTAACTTCAAGGAAGATAGCAATGTTCAGGAGAACCTCAAGAGTCTTGCGGCCATTGACGGCGGCAGGGTGTCCACCCCAACTGTCATTGGAGATGGCAAGAAGGTAGACATCACTAAGAGCGATTGGCTCGATCAGTTCACCAAGTAGGATTTAGAATCTCCACAGGGGACTCCACTCTTTTCGGGTGGGGTCCTCTTTTGTTTGCCACGAGAGAGTTTTTCATGTAAAATAGAATTAAGAGGGAGTAAAATCTCCAAAATACTATTACAGGAGTTTGAGTGAAATGGCAAAGGGAAGTAAGAGCGGGTCCGACAAGTACAAGAAAGTCAGAAACTTTGAGCTCTACCAGGAGATGATGCTCCTGCGTCGCTCCAATGCCACTGTTCCGGTGGACAGGAAGCGCAAGGGTACTAAGAAGGAAATCAACGCCAAGGCCATCAAAGGCTCTATGAAGGGAGACTGGTGAAAAATCTCAGGAATGTCTATCTCCTAGGTTCTGCTGCACTTATGGCTGTGACTATGTCTGCATGTTCTGAGCCAGACAGCGACAGCCATTCCTCTTTGGACGCCACAAATAGGACTGCTTTGATCGTGGGCTGCAACCCTTCAGACCACACCCTCCACATCTACAGTAAACCCACTGTGAAAGATGGTGGAAAGATCTATCTCAATAAGGAAGCAGACAAGTACCAGGAAGCCTCTGAGTGCTCCACGGTAAAGGTGGATAGCACTGGAGAGGTTTATAGCATTAAGCAGTACTGGACTGAAAAGTGGAATGACCCGAAGGGCAAGAACGATTCCTGCAAGACTGATAATCGTCACCCAAAGGATGGTCGGCTAGAGATAGTGAACTGCATTGGTACCAGTTCTCAGTACGATTACAAGTACCTACAAGTGGCTGAAGCCACAAAGGACTGAAAAACTCCTTATTCACTAAACAGAGAAGAAAAATGGCGCCTCATAGATACCCTTAAAACAGGGCTATGAGGCGCCTATTTGAGTAGTGGTCTTACAGGCCATTAAGATAGGCTAATTTCGCAGTAATAGGGCTTTAGGCACCAAAAAGTACCTAGGTGAACGGGTATGCGAAACTGTAATTTAGGCACGCAGGAGGCAGGTCCTAGGCTTATCCAGAAGCAACTACTCGGCAGAGCAAACCAATGTGCTTTGATAAAGTTTTCTTGAATAAGCCTACAAGGAGGACTGAATGTCTAAAGAAGAAATCACAGAGGACTGGAAGGACGAGGAACTTACAGAGGCAGTGGACTGGAACAATGTCACGGACCCCATGGATAAGATCATTTGGGACCGCTTGACCGGCAATTTCTGGCTCCCAGAGAGGATCCCCCTCGCCAATGACCTCGCCTCGTGGAGTACACTCTCGGAAGAAGAGAAGCTCTCCACTAATAGGGTTTTCGCAGGACTCACTCTACTCGATACTATTCAGGGTCGTTATGGAGCTACTGCACTTATGGAAGACGCAGCCACACCTCATGAAGAAGCTGTTTTCGCCAACATTGCCTTCATGGAACGCTTCTCAGTGAATACAGAAGTGGTCACAGAGAGTGGCTGGAAGAAGATGACCGACCTCGAGGAAGGAGAGAAGATTCTGCAGTACACTCCCGAGACGGAGACCTTAGACTTTGTGGAACCAAAGATCCTTCCTGTGGAGAAACGAGACATACTCATTTCGATCTCAGACAAGCGCGGAAAAGCCAAACAAGTTGTTTCACCGGGTCATAGGGTGGCTTACGAATACTACACTGAGGCATCTAATGAATGGAAGTTAGAGACTACAGAGGCGTTGTTCTTCAGCAGTGCATTAAGGAAGCACGGTAGGAAAAACGTTAGGATCAGGACCATTGCTGATGTTCCCGATGAAGCCGTGGAGTACTTTGATGGAACTGGCACCTTCCTCATGGGTCAGGACATTACAGTAGAGCACCTAGCTGGTGGTGACACCATTTGCTTACAGGTGCCGTCCACCTACCTCATGACTCGCTACTCCCTTAAGGGCAATACTTCTACTCCTGTCATTTCAGGCAACTGCGTTCATGCGAAATCTTATTCCTCCATCTTCTCTACCTTGCTCACTTCAAAAGAAATCAAGGAGACTTTCCGCTGGTCCCGCGAGAACGAATACCTGAAAAAGAAGCAAGCCATTGTGAAGCGCTTCTACAGGAAGGATGATCCCGGCAAGAAGAAGATCACCTCGACTCTGCTTGAATCTTTTCTCTTTTATTCAGGTTTCTACATGCCTTTCTACTGGTCATCCCACGGAAAGCTCACCAATACAGCCGACATTATTAGACTCATCGTCAGAGACGAGTCACTCCACGGGGCTTACATTGGAGCAAAGTTCCAGAATTACTACAGGACACAACCATTGGAAAGGCAGAGAGAACTAGAAGATTTCGCCAAGGACCTCATGGAGGTTCTCTTCGAGAACGAGTCTCGCTACACTGATTATCTCTATGAGTCAATGGGTATCAGCCACGATGTCAAAGCCTTCCTCAAGTACAACGCCAACAAGGCCTTCAACAACCTAGGCTTTGAGGCCCCATTCCCAGAGCATGAGGCGAGGGTTTCCGCAGCCATTCTACAGTCCCTAAACCCCGCCGGTGATGAGACTCACGACTTTTTCAGTGGGGTCGGAGCCTCATATGTGATGGGTGAGAGTCGTCGCGAGGACCTCACCGACGACATGTGGAGCTCTATCACTTCAGATGATTCCTCATGGGATGAGGAAGACGACTGGTAGGAAAAAGTTAGGACTCAAAAAGGTCCTTCTGGGACTCCTTCGGGGGTCCTTTTTCAGTGCCTCAGGGATATGGCCACCTTAGAAAAACACGGGAGGTACCCGTGAAAGACCAAAGGAGAAGATCATGAACATTGCACTGATGACCTTTCGGAAGCGAGGGGAACTGTCCCCTGATGGGCTACTTATTTTAGAAGAATCCACCGGCCCCGAAGTAATCCTTGAAGAGACCAAGCTCCCGGACTATAGAAGCTTCTTTAGGGAGGAGGGAAGCCTTGACAGTGACTTAGCGCTCATCGAGGAGGAACTTAGGCCCATTAGTGGGAGCCATGTGCTCGTCCTAGAAGTGAGGAATGAGGAAGAACTACACAATACCCTCAAATGGCTCAAAGTCTACTCATCTTTCTTGAGGTCCACCAGTTCCATTCATGTGATCGCCAACGATGAGGAACTTTCTGAACAGCTATGCCTTCAAGCGGCTGACTTCCTTGATGAAATCAATGAAAAGGATACTGAAAAGAACTGCACCACAATGTCATTGCCAATCATCGACCAGGAAATGCTCCAAGCGAGCCGGGTTTAGGCAACAAACATGGTGCTGAAAGGAAGAGAATGAGGCAGCAATTCAGCCTATTAGACAACTCCAGAAAGATCGTGGACACTGTGACCATCACAGCTGACGACTATGAGGGAGCTGTCTCACTACTCAGAAAGAATGGCTTCCTTGAAGGACCCACAGATAGCACCACTGGCGAGAAAGAGGTTTTCGCCTTCTCTCCCATCGTTCCACAACTATAAAAGCTTCAAGAGCAAAGGAAAAAGATATGACAGAAGAACGCTTTTCATCTGAAATGTTCGCCGACAATAGGGACCCCCGTGCCCCTCTCGTGGTGATCCTCGATAAATCAGAAAGCATGTCACAGATCAGGACCGGCGAATCACAGTCCCCCATCGACGCACTAAACTCGTCACTCGACTCACTGGTGACCTACCTCAACGAGGACAAGCTAGCCCGCCGTAGGGTGGAAGTCTCCTTCGTTACCTATTCCACAGATGTTGATCCTGCAACTGATTTCGCCACAGTTTCAGATGGAATCATCGTCCCCCACCTGAACGCTGAAGGCATCACATCCACTGGTGCCGCTGTGATGGAAGCCCTTGACGCCATTGAGTCAAGGAAGCAGAACTACAGGCAAAACGGCATCGACTATTACAGACCCTTCGTCATGCTCATTACCGATGGTCTCCCCACTGATGACATTACTAAGGCTGCTGAGCGACTCAAGGACATGGAGGCCAACAAGAAGGTAGCCTTCTTCGCCATTGGTGTCGAAGGTGCTGACATGGAGTCACTCAACAAGCTAAGTAGTCGTGGTGCTATGAAGCTCAAGGGCACTAAGTTCGAGGAGCTCTTCCAGTGGCTCTCTGCGTCACAGTCTTCCGTTTCAGCTTCACAGGTAGGCGACAGAGTTCCACTACCATCCCCCGAAGGCTGGGGTGAAATCTAATGAGAGATTTTCAAGACAACTGGTCCTTTGCTGGAGCATCCATGACAGGACCATCTAGTGGGGGAAAAGAAAAGGTCAATCAGGATCGCTTCGCTTGCTTCCAGGGCAATGGTTTTATTCTCCTTGCTGTATGCGACGGGGCTGGTTCCAAGGAGAACTCCCACGTTGGTGCTGAGAAAGTACTCGACTACTTAGAAGATGCCTCCACAAAGATCACTAAGGAGGACCTAGAGAGTCTCCAGGATCTCGTCTCCGACCTCGTGCAAGGTGCCGCTGACCACCTTAAAGCTCTTGACACTAACAATGATATGGGTTGCACTTTGACCCTTGCTCTTGTGACAGAAGGCGAATGGGCTACTGCAAGCATTGGGGATTCCTTCCTCGTTGTTAGGGAGGACGGTCAAGAGGATTACTCACTCTATACAGGCAACTCCACTGGAAAAGAGTTCGTGAACATAACAGAGCTACTCACAAGTGGTCACCCCGTCCCCACTGCTTCCTCTGGTACCGATCCAGTTTTCCTCGCCCTCTGCTCAGATGGCATGCTTCTGGGATCAGTCAAGGCGGGCTCACCTGAGCCTAAGTTCTGGTCCCTCATTGAACGCGAGGAAATGGGTGAGGACGACATTTATGATCTGTTCTCCTTCATGGACGAGCAGGAAAAGATTATTGACGACACCACGATGGTTGTGGCTAAGAGGAAGGTAGACGACTAGATGAGTTCCACAGTTTATAGATGGAGGTCACTGGAGAAGGAAGGAACAATCACTCTTCCTGACAAGGCCCTTGGTAGGGGTGGCGAAGGTTCCGTCTATGAACTTGTGGACCTTCAGGGGGACCTCGGCAAGGAAGCCAAGCAAATTGTGGCAAAAATGTACCACAATCCCGAAGAGGAGAATAGACAGAAAAAGCTAGAGGCTATGGTGGCCGCTCCTCCGAAATCTGAATCTCTTGCTTGGCCCATTGCCACCATTTACTCCGGCAACAAATTCAAGGGATACCTCATGAAGAGGATTCCTGCTGAAACCTTCAAGGAATGGGCAATTGTCTCCAATGCTTCCTCAAGGAAGGAAGAGACACCATCTTTCGACGTACGCTACGCCTTGACTGCGGCCGCCAACCTTGGCATCGCTTTGACTTCCGCCCATAAAGCAGGTCACTGTATCGGTGACATTAACGAGTCCAATATCTTCGTGTCTTCAGCCGCTAGGGTGATGATCGTGGACACTGACTCTGCCCAGGTGAAATCTCCTTCAGGTGAGCTCTTCAAGTGTGCTGTGGGCAAGCCTGAGTACACGGCTCCTGAGTTGTCCAGTGGCTCCCTTAGGGACAAGACAAGGACTCTAAAGAGTGACGCCTTCGGCTATGCTGTTGCAGTTTTTCAGATCATTTCTGGAGGTTATCTCCCCACCGATGGTGTCTTCACAGGCCAAGATGATCCACCCTCCGTGAGGGACAAGATCAAAGCTGGATGGTTCCCTACCATCAAGTCAGCACCATCCTTCAAGGCTCCGCCCAATTTCCCTGAAAAGTGTATTCCTTCAGTTCTTGAAGAAGCCATCGAACAGTGCCTAGACCTCAATCCTGCGAGAAGGGGAGACTCAAAGAGGCTTCTCAATGCCCTCAAAGATGTTCTCGCTAACCTAGAGCATTGCAACAGAGTAAAGAACCACTGGTTCGACTCACGAGATGGCAAAAAGTGTCCCTGGTGCGAGGCCAAGAAGAAGACTGGCGTGGACGTTTGGGGGAAGAACGAAGAAGGCAAACAACTAACCCTTCAGCCCATCGACTTCGACAAGGATGCTAAGAAGGGAAGAAAGTTAGCTTCTAAGAAACCTAATAGGAACGCAGCTGCCCCTAAGGCTGGAGCTAAGAAAGCTCCACAACAGCCTCAAGGAAACTTTACGGAGCCACCCAAACCTGACATGAAGGGCAACAAGACCATACTGAATATTGGTGGAGTTCCTCAGGTGAGGCCCCCACTTGGTCAGGTCTTCTCCTCTAGTAGTAAGTTGGGCTTTCATTGCATCAACAACGAAACACCACGTCTTCTAAGGTTCTGGTGGTCAAGGGATCAATACTCCCCCAATATTGTGGCTACCATCCTTGGACTACTCGTAGGTACCTTCATCTCCTTCCTTTTCCTTGGAATTCCCGAGAATGTGAAGCCCTACATTCCCGAGAGTTGGCCCCATTTCACGGGGCAGCTTATAGAATGGATTTCACTTATTGCTGTAGGAACTTCACTTCTAGCAGTACTGATACTCGTACTTTCCTCTCTTGTCTATAAGTCAAGACAGAAACGCTACAATTATAGGACTGCTAGCTTCCTTGGCAACTTCCTTCGATACGTGGTAGGTCCAGTCTTCTGGGGACCCATTGGTGTCACTTTCGGAGTCATCTGGGCGGCCATCAGTATTGTAGTATGGATCATGGATGAGATCACGGGCACCTCCAAACAGGCAAAAACGAGAAGATAAAACTACACTCTAGGGCATGGCTACAAAAGTGGCTGTGCCCTTTTTGAGATCACTACTGAAGTAAGGATAAGATCGGGTTATGAGCGAAGAGACTATTAGTAATAGCAGGGTGGACGAGTACTTTTCCTACCTCTGCAGAAATTACACAGATACCTTGAGGGAATACCTTGAAAGGCGCCATTCTATAGAGGCCCATCTAGAGGACACTAAGAAGTCCTTCGATGCAGCCAAGGAGATGAAGGAGGGCCACAATGTACTCATAGATGACTTCGATGGGGCCTCCACCGGCAAGGATAGGACCAGAGCTAGATCCTACATCAAGGAGTCCAAGAGGAACAGAATTCTCGGCATGATACTCCTACCTGTTGCCTTGGTCCTGGCTGGATTCCTCATCTTCGAGAAGATCCATGGGGCAGATCAGAATACTCTTCTTTGGCTAACTGCTGGTATGCTATTCTCCCTCATGTCACTTGTTACCCTCTGGGCCCGTACTCCTATTTCCTTCACCAGGAAGATGTGGCCCACCATCGGGGTCATCGAAAAGAACATTGGAGAGGACGAACGACAGCAGGAAGCCTACAAGAAACTCCTCAAGAATGCTAGGGGCAATTGGCCCGAACTGTCTGGCAGACAGGTTTTCTTTGACAAGACCCTCGATAGTCTTCAAGAAGGTGAGCTTCTTCCGCTTGATTCTCCCTTTGAATTGTCCCCTGAGGATTCCCTCAACTATTCTCTGATGATGGGTGGAGAAGAACCTGAGGAAGAGAAAGGTGGAAGCACTGTTTTCGACTATTACGCCCTCAAAAATTTTGCTGATGAGAACAAGGGTGATCTCGGAGATGAACTTCATGAGGAGATCGTGGGGATATTTCAGCTACTAAACACTAGAGTCGTGCTAAACAAGGAGCACTAATGCCAGTACAGACAAAGGTCCGAGAAAGAGACCCCATCACAAAGGCGGGGGACGAACTTATTGAAGGAATCTTGGAATCTCTTGAGGAATCCGGCTTTGCTGAACTTACTGAATACCAGGGAGTACTCATTGCAGCCAGGGACCACGAACACTATCGTTTCTCCCTCAATCCTGAAGATCCCAGGATCATCAACTTTTCAAGCATCAGTAACTTCGAACAAGAAGACGAAGCTGACGAGATCCTATCCTCAATAGACACCCGTCAAGAGGAATCTGATTTCGCCTTTTCGCTCATTCTTGTCATTACCAATCACCTAAAGATCTAGGAGCATCATGACCATCAACAGTTACAGTAATAGTGCCCGTGGAGGTTTCAAGCCTATTGAGGACAGCGGCTACTTCAAGAAGACCATGATGTGGCTTGGTGTGGCCTTCCTTTTGGCAGCCATCGGTACCTTCCTTATTGGTCCCTTCATTCCAGTTGCCTTCATCAATCCTCTTGCCATTGGCATGTCCGTGGCTATGCTTGCTCTCTGTTTCATTAGGGTTGGTCCAGGACTTGCAAGGTTCATGGTCATTATCTTCCCCATTGTTCTAGGAATTGTCCTCTACCCCACACTGTGGTTCTATCTCTCAATGGATCCTGGTGTAGTGGTCCTCGCCCTTCTGGGAACTGCCATCGCCTTTGGTGGCGCAGCTATCTTTGCTTTCAGGTCTGACAAGCACATCAAGACCAAAATGCTCTTTGTGATCCTCATTGCCATGGTGATCCTCGGACTATTGAATGCCCTACTCTTCAAGATGGCCATAATCTCCCTCATCATCTCCTGCGTAGCCGTAGTGCTCTTCACCATCTATTCCTTCGTGGACGTGCAACGGATCAGGCAGGGTGGAAATGGTGTTATGCCTGAAATGGCCGCCTTCGGTGTCTTCCTAGACATCTACAACCTCTTCGTGTCACTTCTGAATATTTTTGGACGTTTTGCAAGGTAGGAATCCATGGAGAATCTAGAGACACCATTCAGGCGCTACACCATGGGCAAAAGCCCCACTCATGCTGTGACTGAGAAAATCTATGAAGCCTTCGCCGGCTTCAATCAGCAAAGTATGAATGCTGTTTTGTCCTCCATAGGCTACCTTAGTGATAGAGGGAAACCCACCAAGAAAGCCCTGAACGATGGGGTTATCGACAAGTGCGGGACTATGGCTCTCTGGAACCTGAACAATCTAGAGCAGAAGTTGAAGAAGGGTATCCCCTCTGTGAAGAGGCGTTATTCCAATCAGACACTCGACCTGAAGGGTGAAGATGACACCTTTTCAACCCTCACGGTAATCGCCTCACACTTCAATGTGTCTTCCCGAGAGATTGGAAAATGGCTTGACAAACTCAACCTTAGGACTGATAAGGGACTCCCACGAAAGGAAGTAGTCAAGTCAGGTCTCGCCAAGATCGAGGACGTGAAAACTGTGGGGAACAGATCTAAGCAGACCAGAAAGAGCGGCTTCTGGAAGGTTCGTCAGACCTGTGAACTGCTCATGGACGCCGGCCACCCCTTGGATTTTGACTACAACAAGTCTCTCCAAGGGAAGGGCAGGAACAGTGATGTTGTGGTGCAGGAAAACGCTGTGGAGAAGAGGGCTAAGGAATTTGCCAAAGACTTTGCTGCCCGATACAACAGGCGGGACCCGGAACTCAAGAATATTGTCCCGAAGACCCCAAAGATGATCCTCAATAGGGCTGAAGAGATCCTTAAGAAGCCAGGACTCTTTAGTAGGGACCTCTACTTGAAAAGGATCAGTTGAGAGTAAGTTTCTTCTTCTGAGACAAGTCTTAAAAAGTGACATTCATCAAATAGTTATCCCGGGGACGTTGAGTTTCCGGGATTTTCTAGGTTTAGGGCCACGCCTTCTTGACCGTTTCGTGACTAAAGGATATGATTAGATCTGTAAGGTCTCGACTACACGAAAAAGAGTAAAGGACTTGTCCTCTATTCTTCGTAGTGGGGTAGAGTTTTTTCGGTAGCTTAGAAAGTTGCCCAGAGAGAAAACTGTGGATGCGAAAGGTGCCTCTAGGTAGGACCCGATCCGCCCCTGTTCATCAAAGGACGAAACGATAAGAAAACCACCGAGGTGGAATAAAAGAGTGCTTCAAAACCATGGGCCCCAATGGTCCTGGAGATACTTACCATGGAGTACTCACAATAAAGAACCCAGGAGTAATCTTGAACAAGCTAAAGAAAATTGCAACCATTTCAGCTTCAGCCGCAGTCATCGCTGGCGCCTCAGCAATTTCAATGCCCGCCGCCCATGCTGCTACTGAAGCTCAGTGGAACGCAGTCGCCCAGTGCGAATCAGGCGGCAACTGGTCCATCAACACTGGAAATGGTTTCTCAGGAGGCCTACAGTTCACTCAGTCCACTTGGGCCGCAAACGGTGGATCTGGCTCAGCACAGAACGCCTCCAAGGCCGAGCAGATCCGCGTGGCCGAGAATGTGCTTCACTCGCAGGGTGCAGGTGCTTGGCCAGTCTGTGGAACCGGCCTAACCTCGACCCCATACCAGGCCCCAGCTGGTGCCACTAAAGCTTCCAGCCACAGCGCTCCAAAGGTAGCCACTACCTACTCAGCTCCTAAGGCCTCAACTTCTCATGCACAGAGCACCTATAAGGCTGCTTCACCTGCAAAGCATTCCTACACTCCAGTGAAGAGCACGAATGTGAAGTCAACTGTAACTTCTCAAGCTCATTCACCTGTCGCTGCTCAGGCTCCACAGGCCCCAGCTTCAACTAACTACGTGCCACGTCACGCTGCACCTTCCCACAGCTACACTGTGAAGAAGGGTGACACTCTCTCCAAGATTGCTGTGGAGAACAACGTTCAGGGTGGTTGGCAGCACCTCTACTCCATGAACAAGGACGTTGTTGGCCCCAACGCTAACATCATCGAAGTTGGTCAGGTCCTCAACCTTGGCTAATCACCTCACTAAACTATAGGTCTAGTGGTTCTTGGCGGGTCCTTCCTGGACATTCCTTCCCAATATGGTAAGGTTAATTCGGGCAGGACCCGCTTTTTTAGTGCAAGGAGAAAGGAAGAAGTGAAGAGCAATAGCTCAAAGTACCATGAACTTTTAGAGGAACGCTTTGACCTCATAGAGCTAATGGCTGAGTCAGATAGGGAGCTCAAGGATTTCCTTCAGCCAAGGATCGACAGAGTTCATTCAGTAGCAATCAACTCAGTCGAAAAATACTTAGGGAATTATTCCTATGAAGACAGGCTTGCCATCCTCGGCAATGAACTCGTGTGGATGCTCGATAGGCATCTTAAGTTCAAAGGGGCAAACAACAGAGACATAGTCGTGGAGGGAACTCAATTCCTCCAGAGGAGTACTCATGTGCTTCCTGCCGAAACAGTATCCCTCTCAGATAGAGCTATCGGGGCACTTGTGAGAAGCAGGCTTAAGAGTCACAAAGAAGAAGCATTTAGGGAAAAGGGCCTTATGGCCACACAACTCCTTGCAAAAATAGACAAAGACATTAAACGTCTCGAAGAGGAGAAGCAAACTATTCTCCGGGCCAGCAGAGACCATAAAAACAGTAGAAGATAGTAGGTACCAAAAAGATGCTCGACGTTGAGAAAGTCTATTACTTTAGCCCATTCATGTGGGTGTCTATTTGCATTTGTGTCTTCTTCGGATTTTTCCTCCTGATTTCACTTCTCGCACCACTTTATACTAAGAAGGATGCCCGATTTAGTGTGGTCTTGGGAATCCTTTCAGCACTGTTCTTTGCGGCTTCCTGTATCTTTGGCTGGTTCACCTATTTACAGCAAGAGGACACTGTCATCCAGAAGACTAATCTTGGAACCATGGCCTACACTGCCAATAGCACAGACGTGGTCAACTGGGGACTCGAGAACTATAATGTGAGACTCCAAGAAGATCCTCAGGGAAGTGGACTCTACAAGGCCTTCAAGAGGGAGGGCGGAGAACCGCTCGACCCCAATGGCGGACACTGCGCCATTGTCCTCTCTGATTTCAATGATACCCCAAGCGCCAAGCATTCCATCACTGAAACGAAGACAGAGGGAAAGCTGGCTGTGTCCGGTTCAGGGAAGATTAAAAAGATGGCACAGTTGAGGTGCAGTGGGGAGTTCCTCACTCCTGTAAAGTAAAAGTAAGACCTAATTCCTACAAAGAGGCCCCTGATAAGGTTTTTCGCTGTTCCTTCTCAGGGGCCTTTCTTAGTGCCTAGGACCTGCCTCCTGCGTGTCTAAATTACAGTCTCGCATACCCGTCCACCTAGGCACTTTTTGGCGCCTAAGGCCCCGTTACTGTAGAATTGGCCTATCTCATTAGCCTACAGTACCACCACTCAGATAGGTTCCTCATAGCCCTGCTTTAAGGACCCCGCGGAATCTCTTTTTTAGCTCTTAAAATGCCCCCTCGGGCGGCTATCTATGAAGATAGGGCTTCATGGTCTGAATAACTAACAGATAGTCACTGAACAGTCAGTCTCCTTCGATAAAATCAGTCCATCAAATCTCGACAGTAAGGAACAAGCACATGGCATCAGGAGACTCCAATGAACTCTACTATGAGGCTCAGCGTCGCTTCGTGTCCCTGCTGCTTTCTGAATACACTACTAATGATGAGATTACCCTTTCCCTAGAAAACATTTCAGAAGAAGACTTCGAGGACCAGAACCTTGAGCTCATTTTCACAGCCTGCTCAGATGTTGCTTCCACAGACTCTCCTGTGACGCCTCACACTGTGGCTACCCGACTTGAACAAGAAGGCAACTTGGAGGCAGCCGGAGGGCTCTCCTTCATCAAGCGTATCAGTGACGAATCCTTCGACTACGCCCTAGAGGGAAGGGTAGAGGATTACGCTTTCATCCTCAAAGATTATTCCGTCAAGAACAAGACCCTCAAGGAACTTCAGCAAATGGCGGGGAACCTGAAACTTGATTCAGGTTATTCTGCCACGGATGCTATTTCAGAGATTCAGTCACTTATGGGGGACAGGCTCACAGAAGTCAATACAGGATCAGGACTCACCAGGGTGTCAGACTTGAAAGACACCTATTTGGAGAAGCTAGACGAATTGGCTGCCACTCCAGAAGGCATTCAGGGCATTCCCACATTACTCCCCACCCTTGACAAAGACACTGGAGGTTTCAAACCCGGTCAGCTTGTGGTTGTCGGGGCGCAGACCTCAGTTGGTAAATCTATTTTTGGCGTGAACTGCGCAGTTAGTGCAGGCATGGCCAATAAGAGTGTTCTTCTCTTCAGCCTAGAGATGAAATCCGAGGAAGTGGAAAGGCGCATTGTGTCCTCTATCTCTAAGGTTCCCTTGAATGATCTCAAGGACGGAAGAGTGACAGACGTGCAGAGGGAAGCAGTCAAAGACGCCCTAGAGCAACTCCACACCATGAAGATCTCCATCGACGCTCAGTTGAGTACCACCATTGGTGCCATCAAGGCGAAGGCCAAAAAGCAGGCGCAGTCGAAAGAGGGGCTCGACTTCATCATCGTGGACTACTTGGGGCTCATTGGGTCAGAGGGACTCAAGACGAAGACCGAACGTGAGCAGCTTGAGGAAATCTCCAGAATCTTGAAACTACTCGCGGTAGATTTGAAGGTTCCCATCATGCTCATTGTGCAGTTGACGAGGCCTTCATCTCCAGAAGAAGCGGACGCTCTCCCCACCAAATACCAGATCAGGGGCAGTGGTGGCATTGCCAATGACTCAGACGTCATTATTCTGCTTCACAGAAACAGAGGAACTGACGGAGAAACTCCCTACACCAAGGTCATCATCGACAAGAACCGAGACGGACAGGCAGGTAGGATTATCTCATGCTTCTCCAATCTTGAGTGCTCTATCTTCCTAGAGGTTAAGAGGGATGCCCAATTGGATGAAGAATTCGACTCAAGCGCCCCGCTTGATGAAGATGGAGGCGATCTTAATCCTTGGGGAGACCTCGACGATGACGACTCAGACGACATGGACAACTGGCTAGATGTGGAGATCGACTAATGGCTAACAAGAGAACAAAGGTTGCACCAAAAAGTAGCCTAAAGACAATCAACTCACCTGAACGAGTTGTGGACCATCCAAAGAACACTAAGAAGACGAAGCCTCTTGATTTAGGTCTAGAGCCTGAGGAAATTCAATCAAAGGACGAGAAAGCTCAATACTTTGTGGAGAAATGGAAGTCCAGGATCGACCCCTATAATACCTACAAAGATTACTTCGACAATGTGGACGAGTCAAGTACTCTCCTTAGGTTCGTTAGGGAGTTCTACAAGACTTTTGTCATCAAGAATGGTTGGGAAGAGGAAAAATATGTGAACGTTCTCCACAGAATCTTCACCTCTGGATCCTTACTTACTTCCAATACTATTAGCCGTTTTGGGATAAGATGGGATCGAGAAGAACAAGCCCGTAAGGCAAGAGGAGCAAGGCGATGAGTGACCATAAAGATGATTTCGTCAGCTCCCCCAACTTCATGGAGCACGCACCTTCCTTCAGAAAGCAAGAGGACTCACCTGACGACAAAAAGGCTGACCTTGATTCCTTTTTCGACTTCAGGAAGAACCTCGAGGCTAGATACAGTCATCAGTCTGAAGAAGAAAAGAAAAGGACCATCTCGAAGAACATTTCCATTTGGAAGGAAAAGATTCCAGAACGCTACAGAGGTGCCCGTTTAAAGGATTTCCCTGAAGAGGTCAAAAAAGATGTGAAAAGGTGTCTCCACTCCAAGGGTGGTAGCACCTTCATCATTGGGGGAAGTCTCAGTGGAAAGACCTATCTTGCCTATGCTATTTCTAAGTACTTTGTAGCAAAAGGAGAAGCCTTCCCCTCCAAGATTCTCTATATGACCGAGGCAGATGTGAAGTCCTATGTGAGCGCCTCCTTCGAGAAGAAGCAAGAGTTCAATGATATGCTTAAGAGAACTGACTACGACCTCATCATCTTTGATAATTTGGCCACAGGCGACACCCCAATGGGCTCCAAGGAAAGGGAAGCCATGGACAAATTCGTGTTCTTCCTCTACAATGGCGAAGCCAGAGTGATCTTCCTTTCCCATTCCTCTCCTTCATTGTGGACAAGGGACCTCAGTGTGGAGTCAGAGGGCTATGTAAGGAAAATGGTGCAGGGTGGCATCATGCAGCTTCCTGACCATGAGACTGAAGACGACGACCTTTGGTCCCTTGGGGACGACCGTCGTAGAGGGAGTAATGGTATTATTGACAGCAAAGATGGTAGAGTTATCTGGTAGAAGTGTTAGAAGACCTCCACAATGATGTGCTGGAATGAAAATAGGAAAGTAGATAAAATGTCAGACAAGGAAAAGTCCATTAAAAAGGTAGTCATTTTTGCAGGCGGAAAAGGGACTCGACTCTCGGAACTTACAGAGGAACTTCCCAAACCCCTCATCCCCATTGGTGGCGAGCCAGTCATCCTCCACATTATGCGCCATTTCTATAGGGCTGGCTACAAGGAATTCATCGTTGCCACAGGCTACAAGGGAGACTACTTCAAAAGTTTCTTCAGGGACTATTGCCTCTTCGGTAGGGACGTGACCTTCACCAAAGATTCCTGGGAAGTGCACGACTCCGACGAAAAGGAAGACTGGACTGTTCACGTGGTGGACACTGGAGTAGAGTCTTCCACGGGTCAGCGACTATCAAAGGTTCGGGACTACCTAGGGGACGAGGATTTCTTCCTCACCTATGGAGACACTGTCAGTAATGTTCCCCTCCACGAGGTAGAGTCACAGCACTACTCCAATCCCAAGGTGGCCACCATTACTGCGGTTCCACGAGCTGAACGCTTCGGCATTCTTGATGTGGATGGCGCAGGCAACGTGGACAAGTTCAGGGAGAAGTCCCAGAGCGGGCGATCCTTCATCAACGGCGGGTTTATTGCTTGTTCAAATGAGATTCTTGAACACCTTAATGATTCCAGTGGAGATTTCTCCTTCGAAACACTATCTGACCTGTCTGACCAGGGATCGCTAGGATACTACCTACATGAGGGCTTCTGGCACGCCATGGATACCAAGAAGGACAAGGATGACCTAGAAAAAATCTATAAGGAGAAGGGTCCATCCTTCACTGAATAGAAAAGCACGCGGTCCATGGAGTACTTTTCTTCATGGACTGTTTAGCGCAGGATAAAATCTTGCTGAAAAACAATTTATACTTATTTTCTATAGAGGAGACCCCAAAAGATGTCAGAAAAGCTAAAAGTCGAGGCAGTTCCCTTCGCTAACGCCATCAACTGGAGCACTAAATCGCTAGATGGAAATGACACGAGTGCCTACATTCAGCTAAAGGTCGAAAACGGAAATCAGGCCAATCTTTCCTTCCTGAATCAGTATTCTTTTATGAAGGCTCCACTCGACCTCACCAACGAGATCTCAGAGGATTTCAAGGTAGCCATTAATGCCCAGTTCCTCTCCAAACTAGCTGACCCTATCTCCAAGTCTAGTACTGAAATTGAACTCGTCATTGGGGAAAAGAACGGTGTGGAGAACCTGCAGATCAAGACTTCCAACGGCAACTTCAATGCCCCACTACTTGACTCCAGAATGCTCATTGAGCCTGAGGTTAAGACTCTAGGTTCTGTTCGCGAAGCTGAGTTCTTCGACTTCCTTTCAAGGGTCTCCAAGCTTTGCGACACAAGCCACTCACGCCCCTCAGTCGGTGCTGTGGACGTCAAGTTCACCCCGGGTGACAACGAGGCAGTACTCATGGGTACTGACACCTATGCCTTGGCTGTAGTGAAGACAGTCTTCTCTTCGTCTTCAGAGTTCCCTGAGGAACTATCCGGCGAATCCATCCTCATTCCTCAGAGCCGTGGTTCATTCATTAGTGGTGACAAGAAGTCACTTGACGATGTTGAGGTCATCCTTGACGAAAAGTCAAAGAAGATTGGATACCGGTTCCTTGATGGTCGCGTGGCCATGTTTGCACCCACTGCCGCAGCCCCACTTCCCTACCAGGAAATCAAGAACAATGTGGAGGGGCTCATCACTACTTCCTTTGTGGTGAACACCTCTGAACTCAAGGAGGCTATTGCTACCATCCTGAACCTCGCCTGGAACGATTCAGCCACCCACTGGACCGTCACCAACGACGGTATCACAGTGAAGGACATTGAGGGAGAGAATCGCGTTGTGGTTCCACTAGAATCCGCCGATGGCATTCCAGATGATGGCTTCAAGATCTCCTTCACCAGGGACGTCATTTCCAAGGCTTTCCATCCTATTGCTACCAAAAAGACAAAAATCTCAATTGGCGAAAGCATTGCTGTGCTTGAGCAGGTGTCAGAGGCTGGGGAGACCCTTGACAATGTCTTCTCTTTCGCCAGGGCTGAAGACGAGCAATAATCTATGGGGACTATTCTCCTCCTACTAGCCTCCACCCTACCTCTTCTGGACTATTTCTACTGCAAAAGTTCAGGAAGGACGGGTGGGGGCTTTTCCCTTGCCTTGAGCCTATTCTTCTCACTTGAGATCTATGGAACTTTTGGCACAGACTACTTTAGCACCACGTCTATAGTCTCAGGAACGCTTCTTGCCACCTTTATGGGGCTCTCACTATACGATGTGAAGGAGAGGAAGATTCCTGAGTCTCTCCTCGACGTTAATTTCCTCGTCCTACTGGGGTGCTTCATCTCCCTCAACAGTATACCTGAAGCGGTTATACTTTTTGCTTCCTATTCAATACTTCCTTATTTCTACTCAGCAGACGGAAAAGCTGTGTCACTATCACTTCTCTACTCTTATCTGATAGGTGGCACAGGAATGATACTTTGTTGTACCGTTGTGCTCTTGATTCTACTTCTGTTGAATAGTCTTAAAGGTAATAATAATAGACTTCCTGGAATGCCATTCATCTTCATGTCCACAGTCCCAGCCCTATTGCTATCATTGCCGTAAGTTCTAAAACTGATATGGCCCCTTAAAGCGAAAAGGAAGGAAGCACATGTCAGACGAACTTGAAGAAGTCGATTTCAGTGGAGAAGAAGAATATCTACTAGACGATGACTCAGATGCCATTGAAGTACTTGACGACACCGAAATGCTCACTAGGGACGAAGCCAGGGAACTCACCATGGCCATCAAAGGCACTGGAATGGCACTCTATGCTCTCATCTACAAGGCTCACGAAGGGAAGGCCTATAAGACCCTAGGCTATTCCACTTGGAAGGAATACGTGGAAGAAGAATTCGACTTCTCCCTCCAGAGGTCCTATCAGTTTATTGACCTTGCAAAGGTTTCAGAGGCTATTGAGAAAGTTCTCCCCGAAGGAACCAGGGTGGCCATTACCGAGGCACAGGCGAGGGACATCAAGAAGTACCTGCCCGCTGTTACAGACCGCCTCGAAGAAGAAACCAAAGACAGTACCCCGGAGGAGTCAGAGAGGCTGCTCGATGAGATCATTCAGGAGGAACGCGAGAAAAACAAGAAGGATACTCCTCCTAAAGCAGACCCCGCAGATGGACTTCCTGAAGTTCCTGAGGGACAGGAGAGAGAGAACTCCTTGCTCGACTACTCAAACAGTGGCGGGGACTACTCGTACAGTGAAGAGGAAGAAGGGGACAAGGATACTGCTTTAACATCCCAGAAGAGTGAAGAGCAACTCCAAGAGGAAGAACATCAGCGACTCGAAGAAGAGACAGACCGCTTCCTCAAAGAGCATTCAGGAACACAGAATGATGGACCTTCTGATCCATCAGATGAGCCCACGCTTCCTTCTGACCGCTCAACGGGTCTCTACACCTTCTTCTCAATGGTGTCTTCGGTGGACGAATTACCTGAGCCCCTAGAGGTAATTTCAGCTGTGCCATCTTCTAAGATAGATGCCGTCCTTGGGAACATCAAGGACCTTAGGGACTGGCTCGGGGAACTTCTTGTTTTCTATGGGGAAGAGAAAGGCGATGAAGACAATGAGAGTAACCCAGATCAAGGAAAGCTCTTTTAGTCCAGACTGTGACATAATTGATTTCTTCTAGAAAAATAGAACAGCTATAAATCTAAACGGCCCGACTGATTTTGCAGATAGTCGGGCCGTTTGATAGTATAAGACTAAGTAAAACATTCCGCTAGGAGAAAAGACACCTATGGCTTCACAAGATACTTCACAGGAAAACGGCAACTCGGGGGATTCCTCCATCTATTCAGTGTCCAATGTCCTCATTCAGGAAATCAAGGGGCTTTCACCGGAATTCGAGAAGTTGGCTAGAAGGGGCTCCCAGTCTCTACTTAATCCAGAATGCCGCGGAGTCATTATCACTGGCGGTAGCTGCACTGGCAAGAGCTTCACGAAAAGTGCCATTGTGTCACGCCATAACGACTATTGCTCGAAAATCATGGGCAACCCAAGGGCTTCGCTCTACTTCACTGGTGTGTCCGTTGGGGAAATCCTACAGGGACTAAGGAACATCAAGAAAATCGTAGCCGACGGAAGATCAGAAGCAAGGAAGCATGGTCATACAGAAGTATGCTTCCTCATCGAAGACATGTCCACTGGGTTCCTCTTAGCCGAACAGGGAGCCCCATTCATTCTAGAGATTGACAAGGAAGCAGCTGAGAGATACCTTTCGATGGCCATGCAGAAATTCCCCGACATTGGTTTCATCGACATGGATGGTGAGGGAATTGCTGACTTAGAGGAAATGAAGGAGAGTATTTTCCTAAGGAGCGATTTTAAGACCTTCAATAATTCAGCGAGGGTGACGAGGAAACATGTTAGTTACTTCGTAGATGGCCTCTCCGAAATACTTAAGCAGGAAACTGGAGCTGATTTAGAGACGGTTCCCGTTGCCTATGTGGCTATGCTTTTCAATGACATGGCACAGGGCTTCATTCTGGAGGGGAAAAAGTTCCTCAAGACTTCAATAGAAGACTATGTGACAGAAGAAGCCTTCCCTGAACTCATGTCTCTTCTTTTTAGCGATGAGGAACTGGACCAGATGGGAGATGTTCTCGATTCCTCACAGGGAGGCAGCGAAGATGAAGATCCCACGCTTCAAGCCATCAGGGCTGCCTTGAGGGCTTCGGGTCTTGATGACTCGCAATTCACTGTGCGACAAGGTATGCCTGCTGACAATCATGCCACTCCACCCGCTGACAATCAGCACATGGAGGTCAATGATCCTGACACTATTTACAACTACCTCAAGGATCGCATCATCGGTCAGGACAATGCCATTAGGGAAGTCGCTGATGAACTTCTCATGCCTGCAGCGGGGCTTCATGGGGACAAGGGAGTATTGGCTTCTTATCTCCTTCTTGGTCCCAGTGGAGTTGGCAAAACTGAAACAGCTCGGCGCCTCACTGAAATCGTCTCAAAAGACGGGAAGAAGCTTCCTCTTATCCAGTTCGACATGGGCGAGTACAAGCAAGAACATGAAGCATCTAAGCTCTACGGCGCCCCTCCCGGTTACAGGTCTTCAGAGAATGGAGGAATTCTGACTAATGCCATTATGAAGAACCCGCGCTGTATTCTCCTGCTTGACGAAGTAGAGAAAGCCCACCCCATGATTTGGGATTCTTTTCTCCATGTCTTCGAGGACGGGCACATGACAGACAACGCAGGAAACGTGGTCGATTTTAGTAATGTGGTTGTGGTCATGACCTCCAACCTTGGTTCCAAGGAACAGAAATCAAAAAGGAGTGGCTTCTCGATAGGCAATTCCCTTGAAAGGGATCACGAAGAGAAGAGTGCTGTATCACGAGATGCTATGAAATCCTATTTCAGAATCGAGTTCCTCAACAGGATTGGCAAGATCATCGACTATGATGACCTTAGTGAGGAAAATGTACTTGCTGTAACTAAACAGAAGCTAAATAATTTCAATAATTTCCTCAAGGGTAACGGAATCGAGCTAGCTGTTCCTTCCGAGGATATTATTCGCTACATCGCAAAGAGCTCCGACTCCGCAGAAGGCGGGGCCAGGGGCATTGAGAAGACTGTCAAGTCACTCGTTGGTGGACCTGTTGCTCGAAAGCTGATTGACTCAAAGGACCTCAAGAAGCTTTCCCTGAAACTGAGCCCCAACGGTGGAGTGATTGTCGAATCCAAATAGATAGGATAAGCTTTTATGGCTAACATGCCCCCACGCAATCGCAAGAGAAGCAATAGGATGAGCCCCGAGGAGATGGCCCGCATGGCTGCAGCCTCCTCCGAAGTCACTGACGAGAGTGGTGAAACCACAACAGTTCCCCAGAACACTGAACCCACTGTGGACACTCAAGTAGTGAGCACTGCGGAGATTCAGGCTCGACAGGAACAGGAACAACAGGACACCATCCAGGATGGACCAGGTGCCGCCATTGCCCAGGACTCGTACGGCGAGAATTACAGTAATGATGCGGATCAAGAAGTTATTGATACTCAGCGCGAAGATACGGTACAGGAGCCTGTTTTTGAGCAGCCTTCTTACACTGAGACCCCACAGGAACAGCCTGTTTCCCGTGAACAAGCTTCCTACCAGGAACAGCCTGTTCAAGACGAGGATACTCAGGAAAATGTACCTCAGGAGAAGCCAATGGAGTTCGGGGACACTGCTTGGGTTCCTGAACTCGGTGTTGTGAACAAGATAGTAGCTGTGAACAATGTTCTTGATTCCTATGACGAAGAAACCTATAGGATCGTAGCCCGCCTCATCGACGAATACGCCAATGACCGTGGTGAGGTCATCAGGTCCATCCTCACTGTTCATGAGAACCGCTATGCTGCCTTCACCTTCCTTGTTGAGGCCTGGGAGCACGACATTGCTACAAGGCCATTCTACATCATGCGCCTTGACCGCCGCTACATGCCCTCACTCCTTGAGCTTGCAGAAGCACTCACCAATGCCGATGGAGTTACCCCAAAGGACGACATTGATAGGGCACAGATCCTCAACAACCTCACAGGAGAAATCTCCGAAGAGGCTATCCAGCATGTGCGAATTGCCAAGCACATTATTGAGGTCTCAAAATCCTAACATTCTCCACTAATGTTTCTGGCCTACACCTAGTATTGGTGTGGGCCACCATTAGTTTTAGGGAAATTTACCTATCTTTGATAAGATAGAAATAAGACTTAATAGATTTTCAGCAAAAAGAGGTGTATTTGATTGGCAACTGAGGAAAAAGTAAACACAGATCTATGGAGAATGATCTGGGCGGGAGAAGAACTTCCCCCAGAAGAAGAGAAGAATACCTCAACTCCTAGCAAGGAAGCAGGAGAGTACAAGGAAGGGAAGACTAACCCTCTAGACATTGGGGGTATCTTCTCTCAGTTCCAGTCAGTTGCCGACCTTCCTCCTTTTACTGCTAAGAAGTCTTCCTACGTGGAGCTCGACGGAAGAGACTTTGTTCTCTACACGAGGAAGAATCTCATCAAGGACAATTCACCTTTCTCTGGGGTTTATGGCATTAGTGAGACCTCCAAAGATGGCGTGAACATCTATAGATTCCCCGCAACGGAAGCCAACGCTTGGCTACTCAAAACGGTGCTCTCCACAACTGTCGGGGCCCTGAATAGAGAAACAGTCGATTCCATCAGGGAGCTATACTCAGCTGTCGAGGCACCTACGGCTAAATTATCGTCAGACGGTTCCTCAGTCATTTTCAAGGCACCATCACTCGAGGTCTACAATTCCATCTCCAAGAGACTAGGTGCTAGGCCCTATCAAGGAGCCCACAAGTTTCCCATCGTTAAGGTTTTTGACTTTCTCGCCTACAACTCCAAGATCGAGGGTCTCCCCAAAGCCGTTGTGGATGAGTCTTTGAATGGCCACGTTTATAGAGAGTTAGAAGGTTTCAACGGATCACTCAGTTCGCTAAGGGGGCTTCCACTTAACGAACTTTCCTCTGTGCAAGCCAATTTCCAGACCTGGGCTGACCTTAAAAACTCCAAGAAGACACTCGAAGAAAAGTTGCAGGCCTACGGTACTCAGGACCTCTATGATTTAGTCTTCAACTTCCCACGGCGCTTCATCGACAAATCAGAGCCACAAGATCTTAGGGACCTCATTCCTGGGGAGGAAGCCACCATCATTGGTGAAGTGACTTCAGCTTTTGAGCTCACCCACAACCTCCCCAACGGCTCTGTTCGTCGCGGTTCTAAGTTTAGGGTGCAAGTTCCCCCAAGCAACAAGACCATTGACGTCACTTTCTTTGGCCAGCATTGGCTCAAGGACAAGTTCCCCGCTGGTACAGCTGTCGTGGTCACTGGAAAGGTCGGTTTCTTCGGAAAGAAGCTCACCCTCGGAGGTGTCAGTATCGACCCAGCTGATGAGGCTGAAGTGCTTCCTATTGTCCCCGTCTACAGGCAAAGCGGAAAGAATGGAGTGAGCACCTCACTCGTCATGGCCGCCACTCGTGAACTCTTCAACAGGCTAAATGGTCTGGAACTACCTTCCTATATTCCGGAGGAATTTGGGTCACTTGAAGCCTCCCTGAAGGGACTGCATTTCCCGCAGACAAAAGATGAGCGCACCTCAGCAACTGAGTTCATGGCTAAATTAGAACTCCTCTACACTCAAGTAGAGCTACTTGACTACCACTCCAAGTCATCAGGAACTAAAGCACCATCCATCAAGAATAACCCATCTAGGGACTACCTCAAAAGAGCTATCTCAGCATTGCCCTATGATCTCACTGGAGACCAGAAGAGGGCCATCGAGAAAATGTCTGAACTTGTAGCCACGGAGGAACCAATGGATGCCCTCTTGAACGCAGACGTTGGCGCAGGAAAGACCGTGACAGCACAAGCCATGTGTCTACTTGCAGCTGAAGCTGGGTACCAGTCAGCCATGGTTTCCCCAACTGAAACCCTCGCTCAACAGCTCTTCGCAAACCTCGAAAAATTAGTGGCCCCACTCAATGGTGAAGTGAGAATTGGCTATCTCTCTGGGTCAGTCAAGGTTCGTGAGAAGAAGGCACTCTTGAAAAAGATCGAGGCTGGAGAGATCGACATTGTTGTTGGCACCCACAGCCTTTTCGCAAAAACTACGAAGTACTCCAATCTTGGTCTTGTGATTTTTGACGAACAACAGAAATTCGGGGTGGATCACAGGGATGCACTCTTGACCTCTAGGAACGATAGCCTGACACCACACTCCCTCATGCAGACTGCCACGCCTATCCCCGGCAGTATTGCTAGGGTGATCTATGGGGACATGACCTCTATTGAGATCAATGAGAAACCTGCAGGGCGTCTAGAGGTAGAAACCAAGAGGGTGAAGCTACCTGCACAGGAACTTCTCGACGAGGAGTCTGTGAATCATCCTGTGTGGATCGACGTGAGGAATGAGGCCAAAAAGGGCCACCAAACCTTCATCGTCACTCCAATGGTGAGGGATTCCGACAAAGTGGATGCCGCATCAGTCGAGGCTTCCTTCAAGACACTTTCCAAGGGCGCACTCAGTGACCTCAAGATTGGCTACATTCACGGTGGCATGAAACAGGATAAAGCCGCGGAGACCATGGCCAAGTTCAAGTCCAAGGAGCTGGACGTGCTCATTGGTTCTACCGTAGTGGAGGTAGGCGTGGACGTTCCCGATGCCACCCGCGTGGTGATCCTCTCCGCCGATAGATTCGGGGCCTCTTCACTGCACCAGATTCGTGGTCGTGTGGGCAGGAACTCCCTACAGTCCATATGCTACCTCGTGGCAGAAGACGGAAAGGGCGAAGCCCGATTAGAGGCCATGGTGAACTTCTCCAATGGCTTCGACATTGCCAAGGCTGACCTTGACAACAGAAACGAAGGTGTGGTCTTCAGTCGGGAACAGTCAGGCTCACCCGCCATGCGCTTTGCATCCGTGCTTACTCACGGGGATATGATTGCCGAAACAAAGGAATTAGCCAAGAGCATCTTTGAGTCACCAGACAGGGCTCAAGCACTCCAGGACTCCAAAGACATTCTAAGGGTGGGATAACTTTACCATGAACTTAAAAGACCTATTAGTGGAACTAAGGTCCTACTATTTCAAGGACTCGAAGAAAGCCACAAGGAACATCTTTATAGTCCTAGGAGTTGCCCTCCTTGTGGGAATCGCCATGGACATTTTCCTTCCTTTTGAGGCTGTATACAACTGGTTGAGGTTCATCCCGGCCATCGGTATTGCCTTCGGACTGTTCTGTGTTTACTACATCTATCTCGTAGTGATCTATCAAGGCAGAAAGCAGATGACTGATCCTGAGTACCTGGTGCCTAAACTTCGCTACCCCCCAAGGGTGAGGTGGGTGTATGGGGCCATCATCGTGGCCGTGGTCTTTGCCCTAGAGCTCTCCATCAGAGGTGGTTCACCAGTCTATACTTTCATCTCCGGCCTCACTCTAGCAACAGTGGTAGCTGTGGTAGAATTCTGTCTCTACACTGAAGACGAACTCTTTGCAAGAGAGCAAGGCATTCCTGACGCTAGGGACAGGGCGCTGAACAACCGCCTAGAAGCAGCCAAGGAGCGATCTGAGAAAAAGATGAAGGCCCGTGAAAAAGAGAAGCAGAAGAAGCGTGCTGATCGCCCTGAACTAGGCTTGAATCCTTTTGAGTCACGAGACCCATCTGTTTCTGAAAAGACTACTGAGGAAACTGCTACAAAGAACGACTAGAACTTTATAGAGAAACTATAGAGCCGTGGAGGTATTTCATTCCACGGCTTTTATAGTGCTCGTTTGAGATTGGCACCTGAAGGATCAGAGATCATCACAAAATGGAGCTTTCAAATACGGCTTAAAGCAGGGCTATATGTCGTCTATTTGAGGCACCTGGAATACCACCACTCAGATAGGCCAATTTCCCAGTAATGGTGCCTTAGGCGTCAAAAAATACCTAGGTGAACGGGTATGCGAGACTGTAATTTAGACGCGCCTAGGCCAGGTCCTAGGTATAGCCACTGCACTATGATTTCTCAGAATATTTACTGTAAAAGCCGCAGGATAAAATCTTCCCCTAAAACTTTCAAGTGGGAAAATCCTACCCCAGAACAGCAAGGAGACGTCAGTTTATGGCACCTATCGAGCACAAGATCGAATCCGTGAAAAAGCCTGAAGAGGACTACAGGAACCTCAATGCTCAGGTTGGAATTGTGGACGAGGAAGGCAACTATGATCTAGAGGCTGATAGACTGGCCACCAGGCGATACTTCCTTGACCATGTAAACAAGAACACGGTCTATTTCCACGACCTTGAAGAGAAGTTAGCCAACCTGGTGGAGGAAGGCTATTACGAGAAGGAAGTTCTTGACCTCTACGACTTTGATTTCATCAAGTCCATCTACAAGCGGGCGTATGGCCACAAGTTCCGCTTCAAGTCCTTCCTAGGGGCTTATAAGTACTACACTTCCTACACCCTAAAAACCTTCGACGGTGAGCGCTACTTAGAGCGCTTCGAAGATAGGGTGGCCATGACTGCGCTCTACTTGGCCAACGGCGACAAGTCCATGGCGGAGAGCCTTGTGGACGAAATTACCAGTGGTCGCTTCCAGCCCGCCACACCCACTTTCCTGAACGCCGGCAAGAAGCAGAGGGGTGAAATGGTATCCTGTTTCCTTCTCAGGATTGAGGACAACATGGAGTCCATCGGAAGGGCTATCAACTCAGCTTTACAGCTTTCCAAGCGTGGAGGCGGAGTTGCCTTCAACATCACCAACATCAGGGAAACTGGAGCCCCCATCAAGAAGATTGAGAACCAGTCGTCGGGCATTATTCCCGTCATGAAGATGCTTGAGGATTCCTTCTCTTACGCTAATCAGCTAGGAGCACGCCAAGGTGCAGGTGCTGTCTATCTCAATGTCCACCACCCAGACATCTACAACTTCCTTGACACCAAGCGCGAAAACGCTGACGAGAAGATCAGGATCAAGTCGCTTTCCCTTGGACTCGTAGTTCCGGACATCACTCTGGAACTCATCAAGAAGAATGAGCCCATGTTCCTCTTCTCTCCCTATGATGTGGAGCGGGTTTACGGAAAGCCCTTCTCGGACATCTCCGTAACTGAAGAGTATTACAACATGGTGGCCAATCCAGAGATCAGCAAGAAAGAAATCGACCCCAAGGAACTCTTCCAGACCATTGCGGAGATCACCTTTGAAAGCGGTTACCCCTATATCTTGTTCGAGGACAATGCCAACAGGGCTAATCCCATTGAGGGTCGAGTGAACATGAGCAATCTCTGTTCAGAAATACTTCAAGTGAACAAACCCGGAAAGATCTCCCCCGAAGGCTACTACATTGATCCTGGCAAGGACATTTCCTGCAACCTTGGCTCACTGAACGTAGCCAACGCTTTTGACTCCCCAGATTTCGGAAAGACTATTGAAACAGCTGTTAGAGCCCTAACCAATGTCTCTGACCTATCGGATGTCAGGGTTGCCCCATCTGTAGAGAATGGCAACAGGCTTTCCCATGCCATTGGACTTGGACAAATGAACCTCCACGGGTTCTTCGGTCGAGAGGGCATCGAATACGGCTCACGAGAGTCAGTGGACTTCACCAATCTCTACTTCATGAGTGTGGCATACGCTGCACTCAAGGCCTCCAACAAGATTGCTCGGGAGCGCTCTGAGACTTTCGACAACTTTGAGAATTCAGACTATGCCAACGGGACCTTCTTCGACAGGTACCTCGACAAGGACTATTCCATTGTAAAGACGGACAAGGTGAGGGAGCTACTCGAGAAGACCACTATGCATGTGCCATCTCAAGAAGACTGGCGCAAGCTCAGGGAAGAGGTCATGGAATACGGTCTTTATAATCAGAATTTACAGGCTGTGCCACCTACAGGGTCCATCTCCTACATCAATCACTCCACCGCGAGTATCCATCCAATCTCCAAGCAGATTGAAATCAGAAAAGAAGGAAAACTCGGTCGTGTGTACTTCCCCGCACCTCATATGACCAACGAAAACAAGCATCTCTTCAAGGACGCCTATGAACTCGGCCCCAAGGCCATCCTGAGGGTCTATGCAGCCGCCACAAGGCATGTGGATCAGGGACTTTCCATGACCATGTTCTATGACGAACGCGCAAGGACCGGTGCCATTATCGAGACTATCTTCGATGCCCACAAGCGTGGCATTAAGACCATCTACTACTCACGCTTTAGACAGGAAGCTCTGGCAGGTACAGAAGTCAAGATCACTAGGAAGTCTTCACCTGTGACAGAAATCAAGGATTCAGACCTCAAGACTCCTTCACTTTCTGAACTTCTCGGGGCCATCCCATCCGCCCCTGTTCCCTCCAATGGTGATGGAGACGACGGAGACGAATGCGTGGCCTGTGCCCTGTGACTCTAAGCCACTCTAGGGTAGCCTAGGAACTATTGAAGCCCGGTGGGGGTAACAACCCACCGGGCTTCTCTAGATTAACTCAGAGGCGAACCCCTTGTCTCCTAGTCGTCCTTGGAGTTCTTGGAGACGGCGTGCAGTGCAGCCATGATCTTGAGTAGACGTGGCTGACGCTGATCGCGAGTGGCATGATTGCCAGTACCTGAAAAGGCTTGTGCGAAGTTGTTCATGTGGATGGCGGCACGATCCAGCTTCTTGGCGGCGATGGCCGACTCGAAGACACCGAAGGCATCGTCGATGCGCTCACCAGCGGACTTCTTGCCATTGGCCCCCTTGTCGTCAGACAGGCGAGCAATAATCTCGCGGAAGAGGAGGTTGGAGTCGTCCTCAGTGATCTTCTCCCACTTGATACCCTTAGGGTTCTTGATGCACTCGTCAATGTTGAGCGAGGAGAACTTGGTGAGGAAGTCGCGGAACTCACGAGCGGCCTCAGCACCAACGGTGCCTCGAATAATGTTGTCCTCCACGATGGAAGTGGAATTACCGGACTTTGTCATTGGGGCGAGGATCTTGGAGAGGTTATCCCAAGAACGTCGTGAAGGCCAAGCGTAGCCGGCCACAGCACGAAGCACCGGATCGTTGGCAATGAAGGAGTCGTGGCTATTCATCACATCGTCATCCTTGGGGACCTTGTGGAGAAGAGCAGGCTTCTCTCGAAGGAAGGACACGATGCGCTTCTTCCACTCCATCTCTTCCTCAGAGACGTTCTCCCGCCAGAAGCCGTTCTCCATACCGTCGAACCATAGGATGGGCTCAGGGTCCCATGCCATGAAGGAGAAACGGTTGGCGGTAGGCAGCGAGAGGTCATAGCCATCGGCTGACTGCTCGGTGGGGTTCATGGCCGCGAGGATGACCACCTCGTCAGGAATCTTGATGCCGCCGGGGAGCTCGCGCTCCTGGATCATGGTGAGCATGGAAGCCTGAACAGCGGGAGGAGTGTTAGACCACTCGTCGAAGAAGAGAATGGTCTTGGGGTTCTTCAGGAGCTTGTGCTGCCAATCATTGATGAGTGCAGCAGTACCGTAGATCTCCTGCCCGCCCTCGGCGCGGTCGATGACCACCTTTTCAAGAATACCCGAAATGTCAGTCGGGGCCATACGGGAACCAATGATAGTTACCAGATCATAGCCATGAGCACGGGCTAGATCAGTGATGGTGGCAGACTTGGAAGTACCAGGCTCACCGATAAGAACCAGTGGAACCTTGCCGTAGATGGCAGTGGCTTCAATCTGCTGGATGGATGGAGTAGAGCGAATCTTGTGCTTCTTCACTCCGGAAATGAGTTCCTGAAAATCCTTTCCAGCTTCCATAGTCTCATTGGTCTTTTCTGCAGTGCCGTTGGCCATTACTACGTTTCCTCTCGGATAGTGGTGCATTTCGTTAGTACTAACTTACAACACGACTCCTTGAAAAGCAACTTCGGACAGCATTTTTGGTCGAAAAGTTCCTACGGTGTCATGGAGTAGTCGAAGGCAGGGTGCTTAGGAACTGCGAAAGGGAGGGGATTTACCCCTCCCTTGAAAAAGTCAGCTTAAGTGATGATAGATCTAAGCTTCCTCAGAATCCTTGTCGAAGAACTTCTCTCCATGTTCGTCAGATGGTTCTTCATCTTCCTTCTTCTTCAATTCCTCGCCGGCAAAGGACTTCTTGGCAGCGAGCTTGAGGCGCTCCAAAAGCTCAGCGTCATTGTAAACCCGCTCTTCCGCTTCGGCGCGACTGGAACCTAGCTTCTCACCCGTCTCTGTCTCGAACCAATTCCTGGTACCCTCGCGATAGAGGATACCAATCTCTTCGCCGATTTCCATGATTTCGGCTCTTGGATCAATGCCAGTGGTATTAGAGATGACTGTCTCTCCTACCTTCATGGGAGGTGCAGTCTTGTTCTTAACAGCCTTAACCCTGATCCTTGTTCCAACGACCTTCTGATTGTTTCCTGAGCCCTCCTTGATGAATTCGCGCTTCCTCACATCCAACCGAAGTGAAGCGGTGTACTTTAGGGCGGCGCCACCCATAGTGGTCTCAGGGTTACCATACATTACTCCGATGGCACTCCTGATCTGGTTGATGAAGATAACGGTAGTGCCATGCTGAGAAGCCATTGTGGCAATCTTCTTTAGCTCCTGAGAGAGAAGCCTAGCAAGCGGGGCTACCTTCACGTCGCCGGCGAGAGCCTCAGACTCAGCGCGAGTGACCATGGCACCGATGGAGTCAAGAACCACAAGCTTCACCTGTGGCATCTCGGTAATCATGAGCTTGGTCATCTCTAATGCAGCCTCAGCGGATGCAGGCTGAGTAAAGATCAAGTTGTCCACGTCCACACCAAGAATGGCGGCGTAGTTAGGGTCCATGGCGTTCTCGAGGTCGATGTAACCGACATAGCTTCCTTCCTTCTGAACGTTTCCAGCAATGGCTAGAGAGATGGAGGTCTTGCCAGAGGCTTCGGGTCCGTAGATCTCCACGATCCTGCCTTCTGGAATGCCACCGCCCACCACATCGTCAATGACGAGTGATGAAGTTGAAAATCGCTTGATCTTCAGTGGATCATCACTGAGGGTGGTGACTGGAGCGTCGCCTTCCTCAGGAAACTTCTTACTGATGATCCTGTTCATGGCGTCGATGCTCTTCTTGAGGTTCTTTAGTTCGTCACTTGCCACGTTGGCCTTCTCCCTGTCGAGGTGTAAGTTTTTCAGGAAGATTTTATCCAGGTGGAGAAAACAGAACAGTGATGAACTGTCACTAAGGTAGAACCCTGGGAATCCCCTAATTACCCTAAAACCTGTCCTAAGGTAGGATTTTTTTAAGTTTCGTATGGCCGTCCACCTAGAACGTTTTTCATCCCAAATAGCCACTTATCTGAAAAGTCGACTATTTGAGACACAACTTTTACCACCACTCAAATAGGCGCCTCATAGCCCTGTTTTAAGCGTGTCTGAAAAGGGAAACTTCAGATCTTTCTAGCATCCAGAAACTGCAACTTCCTGAAGACACAGAAAGAGCGGGGACAGTCCCCGCTTTTTCTGTATTAGACTAACTTCTCCTAGAAGGAATTTTCGTCCTTCGAAATGTCGATGACGCTGCAGTAATTGCGGGCGTCAGGATGAACTTCCTCCATGCCACCCTTAGTAGTAATGAGGATGATGAACTTCATCTTCTTGCTGTGGAGCCGAATGTGCTCAAGCACCTCACCCCAGTACCAGTAGCCGTCGGTGGCAAGAATGAACACGTCAGGGCGTTCCATCTTAGGCATACCAGTTACGAACTCGAAGGCGGGGAGCATGTCAGTTCCGCCACCACCGTGGAACTTTACGTCCTTGATGCTCTTGATCTTCTGCACATGATTCTTCTTCACCTCAGTGTCCACGGAGAACAATGACAGTCGAGTGGAGGAAGCGCTCCTCTTGATGACTTCCTGAGCCTCGGAAAGTGCTGAACGAATGTCCTCCTCTCCCATGGAGCCAGAGGTATCTACACCCATGGCCAGCTTGGGGTGATAAGAGACCATGCCCGGGTAGATGAAGTCCCCAGCTCGCACTCGGCGATTCCTGACGCTCATAGAGTAATCCATAGAGCCACGAGTCATCTCTGTGAGGTTATTGGTGACAGCTTTAGCGAGAATGCTACGCCAATTCACCTTCGGAGGTGTCATTCGCTTGTAGATCTCCAGAAGGTAGTCAGCCTCACCGTTTGGGCTGTATCCTCCATTGCTACGTTCCTTGAGCTCCTTGGAAACACGGTACTTGGTGTCCTCACGAGCGTTGGAGATCTCCACGTCGGAAGCAGCCTCGATACCAGCCTCAGAAATCTCATCTTCCTTGGAAGAGGAGGGGAGCTGGCAAGAGGAACCGTAGACTTCTTCAGGGGACTGAGGTCCATCAGCGCCTGGAGTTGAATCGTTCTGTTCTCCCTGTACAGGCTGTCCCTGTGAACTCTCCCCCTGACCTGAACCACTTCCCTGCTGGGGCTGTTCACCGCCGCCACCGGACTGATTCTTGGCGTCAGGAAGCTTCCCGTTTTCGTCAAGGAGCTGCTTAGGCGGGTTGCTGTACAGCATGGAACCGTACTGCTCCATAGAGTGATGGAGGGGGTATTCCTTGAAGGGACCTCGCTCGGGAACACAATGCCCCGTGTTGTCAGTTCCAGGAACATTGTCCATGATGGAACCAATCTCGAGATCGCCAGCAATGTTGGCGTTCTGTCCGTCGATACCATTGGCACTGAAGCGGGGGAAATGTCCGAACTGAACGTGCATGGCCTCGTGGAGAACCGCAGTGGCACGCTTAGTGGGGGTCCAGGTGAAGAAGGCTGGGGGAACGCCCATACGAGCATAACGATCCACGTAGGTAGTCTCTGCTGTGGCGTCGAAGAAGGGTCGTAGGAGAGCCACGGCTGAGTAGAAAGTACGCATCTTGAAAGTGGCAAGCATGGCCGAACCTGAATAGATGTTATTCTCTTCGTCAGTCATCTTCCGGATGGGGCTGTTGATGCGAAGCTTTTCCTGCTTGGCCTCAACAACATTGCCGGAGGTCTCCTCCTGGGTTTCCTTAGTGCTATTTGGGCTTGAAGCCATGTGTGTTTCTCCCCTTAGTGGTGAACTTTTCTAAGATTATCTTACACAGTCAGAGGTATACTGTCAACTGAGAAAGGAGTTGCCGAAGCAACTCCCCGCTAGCACTGCATGACCTTCCTAGAAACCAACTTCCTCTAGAGATTGAGCCAATTCAACCCCAAGGACCACTGCACCAGCGTGGCCCTTGTCAGGCTCACTATCCTCGCATAATTCCATGACATTGTTCTCGTCCAGAATGTAGACTGTGTCGATGGAACTATTCCACATAACGTGGTACCCCTTAGGAAGAGGATAGACTGCAGAAACTTCCTTAGTGATCTCTGTGAGACCCCTGCCATCCCCATTGAGATTCTCAGACATGGTCCATCCTCCCGTACCCTTCAAAGGTGACTTTTCTAATGTTTAGTGTTAGTTCCATAATAACCAATGAGGCACCCCTGAGCCAACCTAGGGGCGCCTCCCTTAATCACCCGCCCTGAAATAGAGGGGTGCCTCAGAATCATCTTTAGGACCATCCACAAAGCGCATCTTCTTGGTGACTGAATAATCAGTAGTATGGTGAATTCTTGAGAAGATAGATGAGATCCTCGCATAATTGGGATTGGACTTCACAAGAACCTTTCCCTTTTCAAGGGTACCCAGCAACTTGTACTGCTCAGTCAATCCCCCGCCCCTCTGCGTGGGCTGTGAATGATAACAGATGCCATCCATGAGAATGGGTGGGGTCTGTCTCTTGGACTGCTCCAAAGACCCGATGACATCATTGTTCATGCAGAACTTGTGCTTCACTTGTGTCCTGTTGTCACTCAAGTAGAACGAATAGACACGGGTTCCAGCCTTCCAGAAGATGGGAAAGTTGTAGACGATGCCGAACTTTTCGAGTCCGAAGAAGCCGTGGTTTCTGATCTGTTCAGCCACGCCCTCCTGAACCCTCATGAATCGGTGCATGTCCCACCCGAATTTTTCCCTGAGGTTGGGGCACTGGTAATAGTTCATCTTGTCATAGCCATTCTTGGCGGAGCCGATCTTGTCTCCTTTGATGCCCTTCATGCCCATGCAGATGAAATCATCATCCATGGTCCAGTATTTCTTTTCTCCCATACTCCTGCTGAAACTCAGAAGATTATTGTAAATTCCAGCTGTACCAGACATATAGTTAGGTCTAATGAGGGAAGAGCCCATTTCTAGCATGGATGGGTCTCTGAACCTAATGTCTCTGAGTATGATCCTTTCCTTAGGCCAATACTTCTTGTACTCAGAATACTGTGAAGGGTCAATACAGAAATACCAACACTTCACCCCATGTCTTTGGAGCATGGACCCGGTGAGGTTTCCCTTCGCCCTGTTATAGGAAGGAACATAGATGTTGTACTTCATCCCGAACTCTTCCTCAAAACCAGGAGTGTTAGAGGGCCTATAGGTGGGATGGACCCAGGCCTTCATGTCCACAAGTTCACCGTCGGTGTTCCTGAAAGTAATGGGGATCTCGATAAAGCCATCGTCAAGAGCTTCCTGTAAGCACTGCTCATTCAGCTCAGCTTCTTCAGCATTTATGGCGTCCACTTCCTCGCGGGTGAACTCCTTGACTTTGTCGTCGTGCTGGTAGTAGATCTGAGAGTAGAAACGGCCATCCTCTAGAGTATGATCCGCAAGTACAGTCTTTGACTTGTTGTAGTCGCGGCCTTTGCTCTCGAAGCGTTCGCCATAATCCCAATAGCGACCCTCGTTGAAGTCTCCTGTGACATTTCTGCCTTTGGGGTTAGCATCAGTCTTTTCTGCCACTACTCATCACCATCTTCAGTTTCGTTTTCAAGCCGGGCTTCTTCCTTTAGAGCGACGGCTTCCTCTTCCTCTAACTGCTCGGCTTCGGCTAGCTTACGGGCCGCCTCCGCTTCTGCGGCTTCTCGGGCATCCCTCACCTTTTCAGCATGGGAACGCTT
Organism: Amazona festiva; assembly: GCA_031763565.1. NCBI lineage: Eukaryota > Metazoa > Chordata > Aves > Psittaciformes > Psittacidae > Amazona > Amazona festiva. Next base: position 32,119 of record JARPRK010114604.1, on the reverse strand, counting down.
GCGGTGTTGCCAAGGCCTTCCGGCAGCTTCCTTTTCCTTGCGAGAGTCCTCGTAATAGGCTTCGGTAATGTCCCCAGCCCAGTCCCTTAGGGCAAGTTCCTCTTTCCGCATGTTGCTCTTGGAGTCATAAGTATCGAGAAAGTCTTCCTCTTCTGGGACAAGAGAGAAGAGGCTCTTGAGTCCCGACTTATCTCTCTTGGCCCGACGCCTCGAAGCTCGTTTCTTCTCTTCCTCATGGGCGTCAGCCCTACGCTTCTCTGCCCAAGCCGCCAGTGACTCGTCCTGAGTATATGTGGCCTGCTGGGCATTAAACTCGTCGAGCTCATACTTGAGTACCGTGTCAGAGAAGAACGACACCGGGAGAATAGTGTTAGAGAAGAAGCCAAGTGGCTCAAGAAGTGGCTGTAGCTGTGGTACTGAGTCCACAAATGGATCGACCTCTGAGTAGATCCACCTCTGGAACTCACCAGACCTGTTCAAAACGAGCTTCAGGAATTCCCCCTTAGTGACATCAGTGTCCACTACGATGACTGGCACAAGCTCTGTATTGTTCAGTTTAGCGATTTCGCACCTGAGGTTGCCATCAAGTACATTCAGGGAGGAATCCACCACAATGGGGGTGATGAAGGAGAGAGCGTCATGAACCGCCCTTAGTCTGTCGAAGAACTCAAAGTTGAGCTTCTTGTACTTCTCGGAGGTCACAAGTGATGAAACAGGGAGATAACCCTGGTAAAGAACCTTTACATCATCATCTACTGCGGAAGATGACTCAGTCTTATTCAGCTCGTCGGTCTCCACCACTAGCCCGTTGCTCTTTCCTTCCACAGCGAAACTAAACAGCGGGAGTGGCAACTTGAGTTCAGTGCATACCTGAGTAGCAACAGAATAGACTTCATCTGAAGGCAAAGTAGTCCTCACAAGTCCATCAATAGTGGCCTTAGTACCATCCACTGATACCTTGAGGAAACCCTCAACAGATGGGTCAGCCTTCTCTAGGGCTTCGAATAGTTTTTCCTTGAGTTGATCTTTCACTTATGGTCCTCCTGGGATTCCTCTTCACTGTCCACTACACTATTTCCTTGATCCTCTTGTTTGTCAGGTCCACCGAAGAGAATTTCGCCGATCTCCCGAGGATGATTCTTAGGAGTCCAACCTGGCAACAGGTCAGCTGCTACAGGTGGTGCGGTCAGTGTGGCCTCTTCAGTGAAGTACACCCCAATGTCTGTATTGCCCCGCGCAAGTCCCGACTCTAAGATAGACTCAGCAACCTCCTCTAAAGTCACTGTGTTGTCTGGGTGGTAAAGATCAAAGAAAGCAAGGATCCTATCCTCGCTCTTCAACTTTGATGCCTGAATGAAGGCATCGGCCACATCGCTCACTGAATTCAGGTTCATGAGTTGGTCCCCGCTTGAACGGAACTGGAAATCGTTTCCGGACTCAATAGAATTCTTCAGTAGATTGTGAACCTTCGTTCTAGTGTCCCCATAGCCATAGGAGTCAGCTAACCTCAGAAAGACCACGCTCTTGAGATTACTGAACCCGTAAGCAAGATCTTCAACAGCTTGCTTAGTGGCAGAATAGAAATTAGATGGGGCATAGTCCTCCCCCTCGAAAGCAGAGAAAGTACTTGCTGCCACAAAAGTACAATCGGGATTCAACTCGTTCAAGAGAGACATGAGGTGAACACTGTAAATCACATTGCTCTCAAGGAGCCTATCCACTGTGTCAGGGTCTTCCTTGGTGTCGAAGAGTGCTGCCACATGAATGACATGGTTGGCTGTCTCTAGGGCACTCCTTAGATTATCTCTCTCGCCACCGTAAACCACTGTAGCGAGCCTACCGTTTTCGAAGTTACTCATAAACTCTTCGGGGATAATGGCCTCGTCGTTACGGACCACAACTTTCACCAGTGTGTCCTCCAGCGCGAGTAGCTTCCTGACAATTTCTTTGCCAGTGAAACCGAAACCGCCCGTAACCACATAGATTTCAGTCATCTTACTTGCTCTCCTCTGAATCGTTCTTTAGTGAAGCAGTGTATTCCTCTAGAGTGGGAAGATTCTGGTCCTTTTCTGAGAGAATGATCTTCTCCTTGAGGTCCTCAACTGTCTCACCGTCGAGCAGAAGATGCTCCACGACACCTTCAGAGAAAGGTGAAACTCCAGAATCCGATGGCCCATCGAAGTCACCATTAGCGATGTAGAGCATCTTGGTGTCCTCTTCAAGGATCCTGTAGCCTAGAGCATAGCCTTTGGGTGCGAAAACTTGCTCACGTCCAACTGGGAAGGAAAGCTCGACAGTTTCTACCTTGCCGTAGTTCTCGCTATCCTTGTCAAGGCAGAGTAGGAGGACAAGTGCTGATCCCTGTACACAGGTGAGAATCTTTTCCTGAGTGACAGGGTCGCCCTGGAAGTGCATGCCACGAACTGTGTTCTTATGGTTGGTGGTCATGAAGACTTCCTTCACGGGGAAGTTAGAGGAATTCTTGCCTTCTGGATCTGACCAGTAGAACTTGGAGTGGGCGCCTCGACTATCCATGTGCATCCTGGAGTTAGCGAGTGGCTTAGAGAAGAGTTTCTTAGACATGGTGGTACCAGTCTCCTTGGAGGTGTAGCTATCTGTGTTTTTTGCTTTCAGTCTGATCCTAACAAAGCGATCAGGTGTGGTACAGAGAAAGATCGCTAGATTTTTGGTGATACTGAAGGTGCTGTACATTCCTATAGGATCAAAAAGAAGGGCTCATCAGTAAGCCGTGAAGGGCAACTAAAGACTAAAAAGCAGTATGGAATGAATCGTCGGAGACCACCCTCAGTTTTTACACCGTATGAAGCTATTACTTATTGTAGGGAGTCCTGGTGCTCCCTTGCTTAATCTAGAGCCCTACACTATAGGCATTAGTGCTCTATAGTCATGAGCACCAAGCCCACGTAGTGGGAAGTAGGGGTCATTATTTATTATGGGTCTTCGGCGGCGTGAAGTAAGTCGTATAGCGTAGAAATTAAAGGTAATCTCTATTTGCGGGGAACTATGAGGCCCCTATTGCTTGAAGCTCCTCAAAGCAGAATAGCTTCATAGGATCTCCTTAAAAAGTTTTTTCGTTAGGTCTTTTCAGTAGATTTTTTACTTGAGCAAACTCTGTCAAATCACTCGAAACCGCATCTTTAAGATTACTTAGGACCTGCCTCCTGCGCGTCTAAATTGCAGTCTCGCATACCCGTTCACCTAAGTACTTTTTGGCGCCTAAGGCACCATTACTGCAAAATTGGCCTATCTTAATGGCACACAGTACCACAACTCAAATAGGTGGCTTATAGCCCTGTTTTAAGCTGTCCAGTAAGATGTAGTTTTTAGTGCTAGAGATACAATGAGATGCTGTTCACCAATGAGGCTTTAACTAGGGCTTGAAGTCAAATCAAGATCACAATGGGGCAATCCTGAGAAACACTCACAAAGATTTATTCTTTCTCCTACTACAAAGCGAGGTTCTTCATGAGAATCAATCCTGCTATAGCGAACCGTTCAATGGGGAGCACCTCTTTAGAAAGTGTAGCCTAGGAACCAAAAACCACCCTCAAGCTATACCGTAGTATGCCCCTCTGGGCAGTCTCAGTTTTTACACCGTATGAAGCTATTACTTACTGTAGGGAGTTCTCTACTGAGTCCTTACTGTTGCACTATGACTCTTAGTGCTCTATAGCTAACAAGAACAACCACGCGAAGCGTGCAAGGTAGAACAGTAATACTACTATGGTCCTTCGCGGCGCTGTGAACAGTCGTATAAGATAGAATTATAGGGTTCTGAAGCTAGGCTCTGTATGTCTTTTCGTCTTCATTTTTCCTTCACAGTTGCTGAAGCAAAATAATCTCAACAGGAAAAAGTTGTTTCCTGCAGGGCTATCACTCCTTGAGGTTCCTCGATAAATTATGGGTGAAGAAAAATAAGCCACCAGCACGGAGGACCACCTTGGAAGAGACAACTGCAGCAAGCAGCAAGAAGAATGGCTCGACTAAAGATGCTCAGGTTCTACTGAATAGTCTGGTGGCTGGTTCGCCTAAGCTAGAGCTACTCACCCCAAGGAAGTCACGGGAGTTAGGTTCTTCTCTCTTCGGCTGGGCCCGCCCCGAAGACGACAAGTGGCCCCGCCACGAGGTGCTCCCCTTTATTGAATTGAAGGAAGGCTCTAAATTCCCCGCCACCGAAAAAGTAGGCAACAAGCATAGGCAGAAGCGAGAAATCAAGCCTCTCTATGAAAATAGTTGCTATGCCTATAGTCCCCGCAATGGTGTCTTTGTCCTAGACGTGGATGCTCGTGATCCAGAAACGCAGTATTCCTACATCTCCTTCCTTGAAAAGCTCTTCGGATTTGAGGCTAAGAAGACCTTCATGGTACAGACAGCCAATGGTGGCTTTCATGTCTACCTCAAGTACCCCAAAGGCTTCGCCCCGAAGGCTACCCATTTTCTTGGTGGCTCTTTCAAGGACAAGGATTACCTCAAAGACTTAGTACCAAATGAGTATAGACCAGAGGGCCCTCTCAAGATCGACTTCAGAAATGACACCACGAGGAATTACGTGGTCTTTCCAGGTTCTTGGCTTAAGGGTGCCAAAGATGTTGGCTTGGGTCTACTCAAGAGGTCCTATTACTCCGTAGTCAAGCAGAGGTTCCCCAATGGAAAAGAGCTCCCCCTCGACAAGTACAGAATTGAGACAGCTGATCTAGATAGATGCCTCGAGGTGCAAGGCGCCTTCGTAAAGTCGAAAGGTGCCTCCTCACTAGAGGAACTTGAAAAGAAAGAGAAAGTCTCAGAAGTTGCATCCAAGATTAAGCTTAAAGGGAAGTCGAGCAAGTCCCGTAAATCGAAGGAAGATGATTCAAATTCAGATACACCAATCAGTGGTGATTACCCAAAAGGTGAAACTCTAGGCCTCTTAGGGGGTGATACTACAGCCAATGGGCCACTCTACCTCACAAGAACAACTGGTTCAGGTGAAAGGTCCTATCCGAGAGCTGTTACCTCCAAGAGTAGAAGATCTAGTGGCTCCAAGAGGAAATCCTCCAAGGGTGAGACCCGAGAGGAAGCCATTGTCAGAGCAGTAGAGGAGCACGACAGCTACCACGCGAAGCGCTTTCACGTGGTGGGGGTCATTGGCACCTGCACTGAAGACTCCGAGGCCATTGGACTTTTCCAGGAACTGGGTATCGACAGGGATAGCTACACCAATTCTAAGATCTCCAGGAAGCACCTCTTCGCTGACTATCAAGCCATCAAGAAGGAGATAGAGTCCAACAGAGGCAAGGGCGGTTATCAGGGCCATAGCCCCTTCTGCGGACATGGAGTAGGAAGGAAGAAGAGGGAGTACACTGAGGATTTTACCCCAAAGCCCTACACCTCCTCAAGAAAATTCGGAAGGTCCTACAAGGATTATAGGGTCATAGACTTAGACAAGTGCCTGAGGACCCTCAAGGACAACTATCGCGGCAAACAGGTGCCACAAGCCATGCTCATCCTTGCTGTTGCCAATGGACTCTCTTCATCTGGGTCGAAGGTTTTTCTCACGGGGAAGAACTATCTCATGGAGGCCACTGGACTATCCTCTTCACAGGTGTCCCATTCTTTGAGAATTCTTAGGGAATGTTCCATCCTAAGGCTGGCCACACGTCAGCAGACGGGGAGGACTTCCACCCATGAGGTGAACGAGGAGTTCATTTGCGAGAAGGCCACGGCTGAACTTAGGGACCTTCGCTACAATACGAGGACCCCCTATTGGGAAATGGCCAAGGTGTCGCAGGATCGACTTACCAATGTGCTACAGCTACCTGGAAGGAAGGGATACATCGGAACCAACACTGGTGAAGTTGTTGCCAACGACTACCATTACGGTTTTAGTGAAGATGCCCATACTCAAGAGATGTTCGAGATCTCCTTGAAGGTGGCCCGCGACTACACCAGGAAGGAGAGGGAAACTCTAGAGTCACTCAAAACCTTCCCACAATTCGCTGTGTCCATATCTCTAGCGGAAGCCCGGAGGAAGTCACAGCGTATTCACCTAGAGACCGCAAAGAGGAAGACCCCCTACATGAGTGCTCTCTTTATTGGACCAGGGGTGAATGAAGTTCACCAGGAATTACTTGACACTGTGAGAATGGCCTGTATAGAGAATGAGCCCATTAGGGAGGCTTCACAACAGTACAGGGATGATCTCTACTCGGGAAAGTTCAACTATAAGAAGGGCAAGTCCTATAGGGAGAACCAGGAGAAGTGGAGGAGGGCTGAGAAAGAGAGGTCAGAGGAAAGAAGGACATCCTGCCCAGAACTCACGGATGAACAGCTATCTGAACTCTCTGAGAAGTATTCAGTGTTTTTCCCGAAGAGAAAAAAGCGTACTAGAAAAGAATGGGCGGAATACAGGAATGGTAAGCGCCAGGCTGTGACACCTTCTTCCGCTGCCTCTATTGAAGAAACTTCATGGACTCCACAGTACAATGCCACTCCTATTGAAGATCACACCTCCTCAAGGAAGAGCTCCATCTGGGCCAATGAAGAGGCTAATACTGAATCTCGAAAGCTAAACTTCTGGGAGATTTCCCTTGATGATGACATTGATGAGTGGGAGAGCTTTGACGACGATACCTGGCTTGACATGGAGGGAGATGAGTCCACTGAGAAGGAAGAGAACAACAGTCCTGAAAAGGAAACCACTCCTGAGGAAGACAACAATTTTGAGAGCTCTAGAAGTAACAGTTCTTTTGATTACACCATCGACAATGAGGACGAAGATGGTCTAGCCACTTGGGAGTTCCCCGAACCTGACGTCAAGTACTAAGAAATTGGCTATTGAGAAGGTGAAGAGTCGAAGAAGTAAGGCAGTTTAGAGAAGTCAACAGACAAACCATCGTCTTGCGATGAAAAGGAAGTACCAACTAAGGTGATTTGGTCTTTCACCCCAGGAGACGATTAGGACATTGAAGTTGTTTAGTCAAGAAACTTTGGCTGCTATTAGCACTAAAAGAAAAATTCAGGAGAAAAGATGAATCACAATAGTAATGACATTGGGGAACTGAAGGAACTTATCAGTACCTTCGACCGCAACGTAGAATCCATGAAGGAAGATGGGGATAGGGCTGTTCCCGATCTTACAGACGTGAAGCGCGAAGACCAGAAAGTGGAGTGGCAGGAATCTCCTTTGTGGAGTTATTCCTATGGGGAACCTGTTGCCTCTCTTGATAGGTCTGAGGGCTATAGGGTGACCCCAATCCTCGACACCGTCTCCAATGTCGGTAGACTCACCACCTTTGTCCTTCGTTTTCCTCGCTTTGTTCTCTCTGAATTCAATACCCATAGGGTGTTCTCAAGGAACAGTGCATCTTCACGGGCGAGAAATGTGAGGAGCACCATTGAGAAAGTCTACAATTCTCCTGTGGTTCCACTCTTTACGGTGAATCAGCCAGGCATGAGTGGGGTTTTTGCTGACAGTGGCACAGCCCTTCAGGCACAGGAACTTGTTACCTCTCAAGCGAAGGAAGCAGCTTGGTTCGCGGTGGAACTACTTCTCGGCAAGGAGAAGGCACTAGAGTACAAAAAAGCATCCGACCTGAACGGGGCGCTTGACTTCTATTATAGCGATGTCTACAAGAACAGTGAGAAAGATTCCTCATTCCTCTCACTTCACAAGCAAGTGGTGAACCGATACCTAGAGCCCTTCATGTGGCATGAGGTCATTGTCACCTCATCAGACTGGATGAATTTCTTTAGGCTGAGGCTCGACACCACTGCTGCTGATCCTCATATCTATGCCCTTGCTCGCCTCATGGCGCAGGCCTATGTGGAGGCTGTAGAGGAAGACAATGCTCCATCACTGGTAAGGAACGCCCGTCAGCATCTCCCCTTTGTGGACAGGAAGTATTCCTTGGAAGCTTCTCCTTATTTCTTTAAGGCTGATTCGTCCCCACTTGTGAAGAGCATCGTCTCTTCAGCCACAGTATCCTATAGTGATGTGTCGGGCAACGAGATGTCTGAGGAAAAGGCTTGGCGACTCATCGGCAGGCTTTTCACCTCCGGCCATATGTCCCCCTTTGAGCATGTGGCTGTCCACGGGGATAGTGACTCCGATTTCAAGGAATTCAGTGGCTTTAGGGCCAACCTGCAAGATGGTGACTTCTCAGGAAACTTCAAGAAAGGCTTCCTTCAGTTCAGGGAACTCATCGGAAGAAGTGACGCGGCGAGGGAAAACTTCTCCCAACTTATTGGAATTCCAGAAGTCAAAGAAGTTTCTGTAGAATAACAGCACGGATGTTCAACTAAAAATAGCTTACTTTCAACAGTCCTGTCGATAGATTCTCACCTAGAAAAACAAGTGATGTGAATTTATTAGATGGGACTGTTGAAGTGTCTGAAGTAAAAATCAAATCCCCATTTAGGGAAAAATTAGATGATCCTTCTGACTTCATCGGGAAAAATGGTGTCTATTCTTTTTCCTTCACCACGAGTGCTGGGGAGTCAGTGGAAACTTCTAGAGTCCATTCCGAGAGGGTCTCGAATGTGACCATCTCTCTTTTAGTTAAAAGTTGCACTGGGCTTCCTGGTACTATAGGGGATTACCTTTCTGCTTCAGCATTGGCTGGTACCCCTAAAGATTCCTTTGGTCGTTATGTGTGCATTGGTTCGGGTGAGGTCTTTCCCACGAATCCTGATGGAAGCCTTGTGGATAGTGGCTATAGTCTAGAGCATATTGCGCCTGCATCTAGGATGGGTTTAGCTCTTTGCGGCAACATTGCACTCATGAAGGGTAGCCTTAATTCAGAGAAGGGGAACTTGAGTTTTGTTGAGCATTTCAAGAGGAGAAAGTCAGAGGGACTGAAAACATATTTCTCCACCCTTGAACAGGCAGAAAGCTATCTCGAAAAGATGGATGCCATCTATAGGGAGCACAATGTTTTTGGCCTAAAAATCATGAAGGACCTAAAAGGCTTCACTGATTCCCCCGGCAGGCAGTTTTTCAGGTTGGTGGATAGTAACAGTAAGTTTAGGGAGCTTTACAATACAGCACTCCAGAAGGGTTTTGATAGGCTCCATCCCTCTGACACTGAAATCCTTACCCCTGAAGATTGGTCCTTCAGATCCATTGACTACACTGTTGAGATCATTCTTGATGCCTACGAATTGTTCTCGGTGGACAATTTTGGTGAGATTGACCGAAATTTAGCCCATGATTATCTCATGGAGTTGAAGTCAGAACTTCCTGTCAAGAATAGTAATAGGAAGTCCTTATCGCTCAACAGTGTGGCAAGAATCTTTGGGCTAGAGACACTTGACGAATTCGGAGTGATGAGACGGGAGCTTTCACTTCGGGGGTTCAGTAAGGAGGAAATGGATGGGCCCCTGAGTTTCCTCAAATCAAAGACTGAAGCAAATGTCGGGGTTGGCCTTTCTGTCATCTCCACAATGGTTTGTGAGTTGCCCCATGATAGACAAAGTATTGATTTTGATTTCTTCAAGAGCTTTGCGGAGGACTTTTGTTTGGAGGATGACCAGAATAGCCAGAATGGAAAAAGGTACGCCAGAAGAGTTCTTGAGCTTTTGCTTCCTGAAAAGGACTTCAGATGGGACTCTAAGGCTCTAGGAAGAATCAAGGTTCCCGAGAAGAGTAAGAGGCGTCTCATTGATGTGGATTTTCTCTATGATTACTCTGGGTCGTCTAAACTGAAATTAAAGAAGCTGACAGTGGAGGCCTATTTAGGCTTGCCTGAAAACCTAGATCTTTCCACCCGGGAAAATTACGAGGTGTTCAACAGGTACATTTTTTCCCAAGCCGGTTCATCTGAAAGTAAATTCACGATAGTCAGGAAGAACATTTTTCTGCTTCTTTCCTTCCTATCTGGTGTCTCCAAGGAAGAATTGGAAGGAGCATTGTTGTCTTCGGACATTCCAGGCTACAGAAAGTCAAAGCGGCTCTATGGGTGTGATTCAGCTGATTCTGTAGGTACAGTGTCAGAAGGAACCATCCCCCTTTGGTGACCTATCTGATTTGCCTTGGAGGGGCTGATAAGTTATGGTGTAACCATAAAGTTTTACCCGAAGTGAGTACTGATGCTGATTCTAGAGATCCTCCTATTGCTAGTCCTATTGGTGTTAGGTCTAGGCGCTCTTTTTCTCATTGGTTTACTCATCAAGGAGTCTGTTGCTTTAAAGCGGAAGACTCCACTTAAGGAATTCAGGGACGTGGGGCTATCGGGAATTTTTCCCCATAGATCACTCGACGGGGAGCGAAACAAAAACTTCAAAGCACCAAACAAAGACAAGGGGAACGGATGAATAGGCAGCAGTTACTCAGCTTCTTGGAGGACGGACAAAGGCACGGGGCTTTCACCATTCTAGATAGAGGTCCCATCGACAAGGTCCTCGAAGACTACAACGACCAGTCACTATCTCATGATCTCATCGGGCTCCTCAGTCTCCATAGAGTGATTGGACTTTAGGCAGTACTGTAACTGATATAATTTGTTAGTTTTTAGGGGTGGGAACCTGTTCCTGCCTCTTTTTAGTTGAAGGGAAGAAAAATGAGTGGTAGTCGACTCATCGGACTTGGTGGTCCTCGAGGGGCGGGGAAGGATGCCTTTGCTAACGCACTTAGACCACTTGGCTATAGAGTTATTGGCATGTCAGATTCTCTGTTCGAGATGCTCTTGAAGCTTGATCCACTTGTAGATCACAAGGCAACCGGCGAGACTATTCGGCTAAGTAACTTAAGATCCATCTACAGTGACTACAGTTCCATCAAGGCTGCGAGCAACGAACTCGGGCGACTATTACAGGTTATGGGTACTGAAATCATGAGGAACACTGTTTCTGAGGATTTCTGGGTGAACAAAGTAAGGGAAAAAATAGAAGAATCCTTTAGTCTAGGTGAATCAGTCGTGGTGACAGGACTCCGTTTCCCTAATGAACTAAAAATGGTAGAGGATCTTGGTGGTAAGACCATTTACATCAAGCGTAAAAATGGATTGAGAGAAACAGGTGACGGTTTCCATTCCTCTGAGCACTCCCTTTCTGAAAAGGATTTCAGTAGGATCATCCTAAACGACTACACCCTAGAGTCACTACAGTCACAAGCCCGATTCATTGGGGAGAGGTTATGGAAGAAGTAGTGGATAGGAAGAACTACTCCACAAGACTCAAGCAAGCCATCAGCAAATCAAGTGAGATACTCAGTAGTCTAGACACAGCCTATAGGAATGACTCTCAGGAAGACTTCTCTGCCGCTTGGAATGCCATGAAGCGTCTCCATAATTCCACACGGGGTCTCTACTATCGGGCACTCATTCACGGGACCCCAGAGGAGAAGGCCAATAGACCACTTGGCACAAGGACCATTCCCGGGGTATCCTTCATTGGATTCAGGGAGGAGCCTTCGGGGAATCTTCTCGACAAGGACTTCAGATCCACAAGTACCAGTCTTTCTTCCATTGCCAATGTTTACTCAGGCTTTTATGGGGGAAGATATTCGCAAGATGCTATGCTCAAGAAGATCAAGAGTGCCACAGGAGGCAGTGATCCCTTCAGGCTTTCCTCATTAAGGGGGTTCTCCAAGAGTGGTACTATGAACTCCAAAAGGAAGTTCCTTTTCCTTGACCTTGAAACCACATCATTGTCACCCATGCTCGGTGACATTGTAGAGTACGGTGCTCTGTTGACAGATATTCACAATAAAGAGCTAGATAGTTTTTCCTGTAAATGCGGTCCTGAAGCAATAGATGTGGTGGAGCATTTCGGGAGGGTACCTAAAGACGAGATTCATAGTATCAGCCTAGAGGATGCAGGGGCTCTCCCCACTTTCAGGAAAAGCAGGCACTACAGGAAACTCAGGAAGTTGTTACTTGATCCCACTGTAACAGTAGTGGCCCACAATGCTGCCTTTGATCTTTCTTGGCTTTTTCTTAACGTTCCAGGGTTCCTTGAGCAATGGCATCCACTGTTGAATGAGAGTGGCTATTCTAAGTTTTCCGACACGCGATTACTTTCCCTTATTGAAGGTGGATACAAGAGTGGTTCCCTCGAAGTGGCCACTCAGAAACTAGCTCTTAAACAAGTAGGTAGTAAACATTCGGCGCTTCCTGATGCCTATCTTTGTAGAGAACTCTTCTTTAGTATCCATGGTCGCCTAAAGACAAAGGGCATTTAGAGTCACGATTCAGTTACCTTGTTCTTCCATCTCGATATGGTCCATTTGATCTTTCCCCCACTTGATTGGAGACATAATGTCTAATTCTTCAAAGTCCATGAGGAAGTCCTTTGGATACTCCTCTATAGCAGCTGCCATTGCAGTTGGTGGACTCATCGCAGGAGCTCCAATGGCTCAGGCTGCTGAAACCCACAATACGCCAACTGCTTCAGCATCAACTGATTCAGGCAAGAAAGAAGCTGTTAACGTTCTGGCTGCAACTTCCGAAGGAAATACTGGAGCCACGGACGATAACCTTGACAAGGATCTCCCAGCAGATCCGACTGCAGATGCCAGTGACAAAGACAATACTGGTACTGATACTACTCCATCGGATCAAGATACTTCAAAGGCCGATGAAACTACTTCTGCAGCTGACGATTCTACCCCAAAGGCTGACGACTCAACTCCTAAGGCAGACGACTCTACCCCTAAGGCTGACGACTCAACTCCTAAGGCTGACGACTCTACCCCATCAGCGACCGCTTCTGAAGCACCAAAGAAGGATGCTAATAAGATTGCTGATGAAGCAAAACAGAAAGACGGTACTTCAGACATAAGCACAGATGACAGTGACCTTCCTGGAAATACTGGAAAGAATACCGCCTCAGCAAATCCTGGTGGAGTTGTTGTACCTGGTTCTAACTCTTCATCTTCCTCAAGCGACCTGAATGGTGGATCAGGTTCTGACATGCCTTCCACTTCTTCACCATCATCAAGTTCCTCAACTTCAGGAGCCGATGCGCTGGGTACCACTCCTGGTGGCAATTCCGCTTCGCCTTCCGCTTCAGCCTCCAAGAGTGCTGACGATAAGAAGTCAGAGTCCGCCTCACCAAGCGCATCTGCTTCCCCTTCAACGGAAGCATCCAAGAGCACTTCAGGAAACACTAAGTCCACCAACCCGTCCTACCCATCATCTAGTGCGTCCACCTCTGCTGCTTCTGACGATGGCGCAAGCACCACTCACGGTACTACTTCCTCAACTTCAGGAAGTACCAACAGTGGTTCTGACACCTTCGATTCCAGTGGTATGCAGACTGGTATGGCTGGAGAGAGTAACGATTCAGGAATGGGCCTAACAGGTATTGCTTCCATCGTGGCCGGAGCCGGTCTTGGTGGAATCTCTCTTCTACGCTCAAAGTTCAAGAGGAACAAGACTGAGAAGTAAAAACACAAATAGGCTCGACTAAATGAGCCTCATTAGAATAGGTGCTGGGGATATTCCCTGGCACCTTTTCAGTTAGGACGGACATGCACAGATCACCACAAGAAGACAGTACTAAAGAGGACAAGGCTACAGATGTAAACCATTCAACAGCTGTTGAAAGTGAGCAACAAGAAGACGAGTACCCTACAGTACCTGGAGCGACAGTCAAGAAAAAGGGACGTGGCAAGAAAGTAGCCATGATTGTCTCTTCGATTTTTGCTGTACTTCTCTTGCTTTTTGGTGGTTTTCTCTTTACCCCACCTGGGAAGGCTCTCTATTTCAATTTGGTGCATCACAACGACAATAAAGTGTCCACTTCAGATGGTGATGTGTTCTTCAAAGACAAAGACTCATTGGGCACCATCCTCGGGGAGAACGGTACCACTCTAAGGTATGCCCCTATTCCAAAGGAATTCAGGAACGCTTCTTGTGAAATGAAGCCCTTGAATCAAGTATCCTCAGTCAAGGCTGATTCCTGGAATGCCCCATCCATTCAGCAGAGTGCTGACTTCCTTGATGAAAAAGATTTTTCTCTTCCTGATGCCCCAAAGGGGGCTTTCTATGGTCCATCAAACAAGATTGGTTCCGACAGTGGCTCTAGCATAGTGGCGGGCCACGTGGACTACAAGGAGGAGAACAAGCTCTCACCTTTCGGAAAACTTCATGAACTGACAGAATGCTCTCATATCTACATAGCTGGATCAGATGGAAAGACACATGAGTACGTAGTGACTGACCTTTACACAATAGAGCAAGACAAATTAAAGGCTGACAAAGATCTGTGGCGCAAAAAGGGTATTCCGGAGCTCCACCTCATCACTTGTTCTGGTCCATCCGTGAAGGATTCTGGTGGAACTTTCCGCTTCAACTACAAGTACAACCTTGTGGTGACGGGCCACAAGGTGGCATAGATTCACTTATGAGTTATAATGGTTGTAGAGCAATAGACTATTTACAGGAAGACAATAAATGTTCATTGACAAACTGCTAAAAGCAGGAGAATCCTCAGCCTTTAGGCGCATTGACCGCTACGCCAAGGCTACGGAGATGCTGGAAGAGTATTTCGAGAAGATGACGGACGAGGAGCTTGCCTCCTGCACGGATGAATACAAGGAGCGCATCAAGAATGGTGAAAAGCTAGATCACCTTCTTCCTGAAGCTTTCGGAACAGCACGAGAAGCCTGCCGCAGGGTTCTAGGAAAGTTTCCCTACCATGTTCAGCTCATGGGCGGAGCAGCCCTGCACTTCGGAAACATTGCTGAGATGGGTACTGGTGAGGGAAAAACACTGACAGCTGTCATGCCTTCCTACCTGAATGCCCTCACAGGAGACGGCGTCCATGTGGTGACGGTGAATGATTATCTTGCATCCACCCAGGCGGAACAGATGGGTCGCGTCTATAGCTTCCTTGGCCTTACTTCCTCTTGTATCACTCCTTCGCAGAGTAATGATGAAAAGCGCGAAGCCTATGGCTGTGACATCACCTATGGAACCAACAACGAGATGGGCTTCGACTATCTCAGGGACAACATGGCGAAGGACCTCTCTGCGAAGGTTCAGAGGGGTCATAACTTCATCATCGTGGATGAGGCAGACTCTATCTTGATCGACGAGGCCCGTACCCCGCTCATCATTTCAGGAAACGGTTCCAGTGGGGACCAGGAAGAGGTACTCTACGAAATCTTCGCTAAGCTCGTGAATCAGATGAAGCCTGACGTAGACTATGAGTATGATGAAAAAGACATGACCATCACTGCGCTTGATGGTGCTTTTGACCTCGTGGAGGACTATTTTGGTATTCCAGACAGTGTTTTCTCTGACACTTCAGCCCACCTGCTTCGCTTCCTGAATAATGCCATTAAGGCCAAGGTTCTCTACAAGCGTGACAAGGCCTACGTGGTCCACGATGGGGAGGTGCTCATCGTGGACGAGCACACTGGTCGCGTGCTACAAGGCCGCCGCTATTCCGAGGGACTTCATCAAGCTCTAGAGGCCAAGGAAAAGGTAGAGGTGCAGGAGGAAACCATGACCATCGCCACCATTACCCTCCAGAACTACTTCAAGCTTTACAAGACTCTATCGGGCATGACTGGTACCGCTCAGTCAGAGGCCAATGAGATCATGAACACCTACAAGATCGGGGTCATCCAGATTCCCCCGAACCGACCCAAGATCCGGGTGGACCACGAAGACTCCATGTTCATCACTGACGCCTCCAAGTATGCGGCTATTATTGATGACATTTCCAAAAGGCACGAGAAGGGTCAGCCCATCCTCATTGGTACTTCTTCCGTGGAGAAGTCAGAGAGAATTTCTAAGGAGCTCCTTAAGAGAGGTATTCGCCACGACGTGCTTAATGCCAAGAATCACTCTATGGAAGCCTCCATCGTGGCCCAGGCAGGACGGAAGGGCTCCGTTACAGTGGCTACTAACATGGCTGGTCGTGGTACTGACATTCTCCTTGGCGGAAACGCTGAATTCGACGCTGAGAAGATCGTGAAGGACATGGCTATTGACCCCATCAAGGAACCAGAGCGCTTCAAGGAAGAACTTGACAAGGCCATGGAGAAGATCTCACCCGCTATCAAGAAGGAGCGCGAGGAAGTCCTCGAACTGGGGGGACTCTATGTGGTAGGCACAGAGCGCCATGAATCCCGAAGGATTGACGACCAGCTAAAGGGCCGCTCAGGTCGACAGGGTGATCCCGGTGAGAGCAAATTCTATCTCTCACTCGACGATGAACTATTGAGGCTTTTCGGTAGCAACCTTGTGAACTCCCTCAAGGGCATGGATGTGAATGTGGAGATTTCCTCTAAGCTCATTTCTAAGATCGTCATTGGGGCACAGCAGAAGGTTGGCGGCCGTGATGCTGAGCAGAGGAAGAACGTGGTGAAGTATGATGATGTTCTTTCACGACAGCGCGAGGTGGTTTATCGGGAACGCAACAAGGTTCTCGAAGAGGAGCACCCCACTGATTTCTTGAAGAAGCTACTGAAAAGCGTAGTGGAAGGAATGGCGAAGGACTATGCTGATCCTAAGCTCAAGCTAAAGAAGGAAGATCTCCTCACTGACGTCTCCTCTGTCTTTAGGCCCACCATCACCCTAGAGGACCTCAAGGAAGCCTATGGGGAGGACCCCTACAACTGGGACCTCGACAAGATTGTTGAGGAGATTGTTTCCGATGGGGAACTTCAGGTGGATGCCATTGCTGATCGTCTCGGTGAGCGACAGATGGCTATCCAGTCAAGGGAAGCCATTCTCTCGTCCATGGATGAGCATTGGCCCATTCAGCTACAAGAACTTGACTACCTTAGGAAGGGTATTGGGCTAAGGGCCGTGGCCCAGAAAGACCCGCTTGTGGAATACCAGCGGGAATCTGCCATCATGTATTCAAGTATGATGGAATCTATTAGAAGGGATGCCATCCGAGGCTTCTTCAAGAATACGAAGAATTCTCTTGGTGCATCTGTGTCATCCCTCATGGGTGAGCAGAATAGCCTCACCCATCTTCTAGAGGTGCAGAAAAATCTCCAGAATCTCAAGACGCAGACAGCATAGATTAAAGAGTCCTCGAAGGTTTTAGCTTTCGAGGACTCTTTAATTACTTTTAAAGTGTACAGCGGCTATACCTAAGACCTGGCCTAAGCACGTCTAAATTACAGTCTCGCATACCCGTTCACCTAGGTACTTTTTGCCCCTAAAACGGTACTAAAAGCCTGAGGTGCCTATCTCATTATCCTACAGTACCAATACTCAGATAGGTGCCTCATAGCCCTGTTTTAAGGGTTCCTGAAAGTGCAATTTCTTACTGTTCCTCGCTGTATCTATTCTGGCACTAAGTTATTAGTGCTATCTTCGATAAAATCTACAAAACATTAAGACAGTCGCAAGGAGAACTCATGGCCGGTAACACCTATAATGCTTCATCTATTAGGGCACTTGACCAGCACACTCACCTCTTGAAGAGAATTTCACTCACCTTCGGTCCTGAAGAGGACGATGGTGTTCCCTATGCTGCACAGAAGGGCGTGGCTATTAGGGAGATCCTCGACAACGCCCTCGACGAGGCCCGAGCAGGCTACGGCGACAACATTAGGATCAAGTTCTTCAAGGACACTTCCTTCGAGATTCAGGACTCTGGTCGTGGTATCCCTGTTGATGTGGGTTATGACTCCAACGGTAACCCTGCTTCAGGTATTTACCTTTCCCTCGGTGTCATTCAGTCAGGTGGAAAGTTTGAGACTGATTCTAAGCGTTATTCTTCAGGTCTAAACGGTGTTGGTGCTTCTTCCACAGTTCACCTTTCCAAGAGGGCTGACATTACTGTCTTCAGGAACAAGAAGAAGTACACCTTGTCCTTCAAGGACGGGACCCCAGGTTTCTTCGCTGTGGACGATGATCCTGAATCTGCCTTCACGGAACTCAAGGACTACACCTATGTGAAGGAAGAGAAGGATACAAGGAGCGCTCAGGAAAAGAAGCTCTTCCCCACCGGCACCATTGTCAAGATCTGGCTCAGGGATAGCGTATTCACCTCAGACAAGCCCTATGACTCTAGGGACATTACTGATCGTGTGAAATACACTGCCTTCCTGGTGCCGACCTTGAATGTGGAAATCTATGATGAGATCTCTACGGTGGAGGACCCAGCAACTGGAAATCAAGTTCCCCGTGAGGAGACCTATCACTTCACAGATGGCCTATCTGACTTCATGGATTCCATTAGTTCAGGCAAAGAAATCTCCGACAGGGTATTCCTTTCGACTGAGGCTTCCTTCATTCAGAAGAACACTCCAGTGATTGATCCCAAGACAGGGGGAGTGGTCCACAAGAATGTTCAAAGGACCATGCCAATCGAATTAGCCTTGCAATGGAATGCCACTAATGAGACCAACGTTTACTCCTATGTCAATACCATTCACACCAAGCTTGGTGGCTCCCATGTGAAGGGTTTTCAAAAGGCTCTCATGTCTGCTCTGACTCCAAAGATCACTGGATTCAGGGGAATGTTCAAGTCCGATTGGGGTGAGCCCATCATCGAGGACTTCATGTCTGGACTCAATGTCATTATCTCAGTTCAGGTGTCTGAGCCTAACTTCTCCTCTCAGTCCAAGGAAGAGTATTCTTCTACAGAGGCCCAGAGGGGTATCGCTAAATCACTGCAGAGCACCTTTGAGCAGTGGATGAACAATAGGAAGAATGAGGAAAACCTCAGGAAAATCGCCCAAAAGATCTCCGACAACCTAGAGATTAGGATGAAGGAGAAGGATCGCATGGAGGCCAACCGTCAGGCGAAGGAGCTGAAGAAGAAAAAGGCTTCCGACAAGTTGACTGACTGCACCTATGCTGGAAAAGTTCAGAAGGAATCTACAGAACTTATGATCTGCGAGGGAAATTCCGCTGCTTCAGCACTCATTGCAGCTAGGGACCCACGCTACAATGCCATTCTTGCCATTAGGGGTAAGATTATTAATGCCTACAAGTCCCCTATGAAGGATGTTCTCGCCAACAAGGAAATCGAGGACATTATTACCTCTCTAGGTGCAGGTATTGGCGACGACTTCGATGTGAAAAAGATGCGCTACGGTCGAGTTGTGATTGTGACTGACGCTGACCCCGATGGTAAGGCTATCGCCTGTCTGATCTATGCCATGATGTACAGGATTTTCCCGGGCATCCTTGAGCAGAACAGGCTCTATGCTTCTATCCCTCCTCTTTTCACGGTGAAGCGACCCGGAGACGAGGAGGAGAACCTCGGCTATGCTAACTCAGAAGATGAGTTGAATGAGCTACTACCCACCATCAAGGGCAAGTACGAGATCATTAGGAACAAGGGTCTTGGTGAGATGTCTGCTCAACAGCTTTACGATACTGTTGTGGACCCCACCACCCGTTCACTCATTAGGATCAATTCTGATGACGTGAAGAAGGCCTCTGACATGCTAGAAGTCATCATGGGTGACGATGTCTCTAGGCGCCGAGAGTGGATCGCTGAAACTGACGTGGACGAGGAGCTCGTGCTACAGGGCTAGAAAAACAGGGAATATACTTTAGTATACTCTTCAGGGAGGGTGAAATCACCCTCCCTTTTTGAGATTTGGTCTAGTCCCCTATTGACTTTTTAGGATTTTTGACTTCCTGTACTTTTCAGGATATTTTGAACTTGATAGTAAACAAGTCTCTCGATTTTGAGAGGGGAACTTCAAGGAAATTTAGGGGAAACAGGATGGCGAGAAGCAAAGGAATGCAAAGGTTCTACCACAAGCGGCCCGACGGAAGTTGGGCCCCCTGTTCCAATCCCCATAAGTGCCCCTACAGGAATCATAAGCTAGATGCTCACGAAGATCCGAACCTCGCATCTGGTGACGAGCTCCACAGAAGGATCGTGGCCACCAACGAGTACACTGACCTTGTGGCCGCCCCAGAGAACAACAATCTCTTCAAGATCAGTATTGAAGACGACAGTTCTTTTATGCGAACTCCTCGTGACATGGCTGAAATGCTCAAGGAGGAAAGCAAGACAAGCAACCTCAAACCCTTCTATAGCGGAACTATCTCCACAGAGTTAAGAGATGGTTTTGATCGCTCGAGAATCTTCACTGCCAAGAGGATGGAGACTATCGGTGGTTGGCCACCAAGGGCTGTACCCGGTTGGGAGATCTCTGTAATCGATGGATTCACTGGTCAGATTATTGACAAGCAAGAGCATTATGTTTACACAGATAGTGAGTCCAAGGCTTTTAAGCAGGACATTGTGAAGATGGTTCACAGAGATCTCTGCCAAGGTGTCTATGGGGATGGAGAGGAGAATCGGGAAAAAGTTAATGCCATTGCCAATAAGAAAATTTCCTCCATCTATAATGCTCTTGCCACGGTGGAAACCCTAGAACGCGGACCTAAAGAGGCACAACGTGTGGGCTTCTCTTACTTCAAGAACTCCACGCCGGCGGAATTGGTGGCTACCGCTCGCTATAAGGAAACAGGCTTCACGGGAGCAGAACTATCTGACTTCCTGAAAGACTCCAAGAAGTACAAGTACGAAATGCCTGACATTAGTGTATCTGTCTACGAAGACAAGATCGATGGTACTGATTGCTCTTGGACTATGACGGGAACTAATGGGAGTTGGATGCTCACCACTAAGACCTCGAAGGGCACAAAGGTTCACGGTCCGTTCCAAGACCTAGAGGACATGGGAACCACCTTTGAAGATGCCTATCAAGGTGAAGGGGTAAACAGTATGACCCTAGACATCTATAAAGACTACATTGGGGAACTCATGGACAACGTGAGAGACTCGACAGCTGAACATGATTCCCGAGTGATTGAAAACCTTCACACCCTCGCAAAGAATGATCCTGCTTTCAGGAAGCGATACTATGACAAGATTGGTCGACTTGATCCTGAACTAGAGGCACAGCGAGAAGGGTCTGAGCCAGCCAGCTTCATCAATAGGCTTTTCGGAAGGAAGTAAATGGTTAGGGCCAAGAACTTCAGAACAGGAAGTAGATCTGACAAGTATGAGGAAACACTCTACATTCCCCCATTAGAAGGACAGAGCACCTTTTGGACTCAGGTTATTACTAGGTCCATCCAGGATAGGGACAAGTATGTGTGTATGGGGAACTTCACCTCTTTAGAGCCCCGCGCTGTTCTCCACAAGGGGTCTGACATTAGCAAAAATTCCAAAGTCATCTTCTCCATAGACGCTTTCGCTCGCTTTACCCCAACATGGAGACAACTTATTGGTCCTAATGAGATTTCCCTCATTACCCATCCGCAGGGTATCATTGAGCAGTCAGCACTTGAGAAGTTGATCGAAATGTGGCTTGATGAAAACAGCTACATGGTAGTAGCCACAGAGTCTAATGGGCAACTTGTGACCCAAGGAGGATTATCCCACGGACAGTGGATGGAGATAGGCAAACCTGAAACAGCAAAAGAAGCTGCTGATCGACTGAACGAAAAATTCAAGGGGACACTCTTTCAGGGAAGAGGGGCAAAATTAGGAACTGCGCCTAACTATTCAGTTGATCCCATTTGGGCAGATACCTCCCTTGAGGTCCTTCCGTCCTGGACCACATCACCAGAAGCCTGTCCCTTTGATCAGATTCATGCGGGAGGACCTTTCAGATTGGAAGTCGACAGGGATTCCCTAGATGATCCTGCTTCCCCGCTGAGTTTCGTGGATCAAGTGAGGAACTATAAATTTGGTACGAGGACCTACATCAAGGGGGCCATCTTCACAGACATTGACGCTGAATTCGGGGTTGAAGAATTTTTCTCGAAGAACAGTAAGATGCCCGATTATTCTGGACTATACTTGGAGAGAGTGGAAAAACAACAGAACTAGTTTTCCCAGTACTCAGATAGTTGAGTTCTTCTCTCCAGGTTAAAATAGTCCCATGGACAACACAATTAGAGTAGATTTCAGATACCCGGCCAATTCCCAAGACGTTCCTAAATTCTGGAAGGGAAATGCCTTTGATTTCCTTAGGAGAACCAGTGATGACTTTGGGCTAGACTTCGACAAGGAGAACACCCACAGGTGGCTCATTCTGGAAGCCCTATTGAACGCGCGACAGACTTACAGGTATAATTCAAGTCATAGAGAAATCTACTCTGTCTTTGCAGGAAGAGCACAAGGGGAAGTAGACAGGCTAGGGCCCATCCTTGATTTCGTGTTCGATAGGCCATTCCTCATCACTCAAGATGCTAAAAGATTTACTTCCTACGCTGACAATCCCTATAAGCCATTCATGGACACAAGGACCATGGTCTCTTCCATGCTGAATGTTGCCTATTCAGGAAGGGACGCTCAAGAGATCCTGGATGACTATGCTGTACCTGAAAAAGTTCCTGAAACCCTAGTGGATGATTTCTACAGGGCTGGTTACGAGGAGATCAAGTTCCTCAAAGATGGGGTCAATAAAAAGACTCTAAAGATTGGTAGGACTATCCTGAAGACTCTGGGGCCAGAACTCGTCAAGGACGACAGGAAGTCTGTTATGAGTGCAGAAGGTTTTGGACCTCTAGCCCTATTGTATTTAGGCATGAATAGGGATTCTACTATGGAGACCTTTGGATCTCTGGATCACATTCTCACCGTGCCCAAGGCAAGAGACGCTCTTCTTTCCATTGTTGAGAACGAGGACTTTACCAATAGTGATGCCGTGAATGCCGTCAAGTTCCATTCGGCTGTAAATGCCGGCAAGACAAGCAGTCTCTATACTATGAGAACAGCTGAGAAATTCATCAAAGATTTTAAGGAAAGGGGCGAGGACTTCTCCACCGCAATTTTCAGAAATAACAGCTACTGGAAGTTCAATAGGAACCTTGTGGAGAAAAAATGGGGTGAATTGCCACAGGACAACAGAGGGGTCTATGAGTCACTTAAGGAAGGTCTCACCTATGAAGTGGTGAACAATTTTAGCTACATTTGCCAGTTCGTGAAGAACAGAATTCCTAGAGATCTTCTTAGTTCAGCCATCACTGAAACCGGTGATCCTTCAAGTGGACTTACTAAGATCAATTTCCGGGATTCTTTCTGGTCCTACTTTTACTGCTACATGAATAACAAGAGCGAAGAAGACATCAGGACAGCCTTTGCCTTCATCCTTGAGAATGGTGAGCATCTTGATTCTCAAAAGTCACTGTGGGTTTACCTCAGCAACTTTGGCACTTTGAAAGACCTTCCTGCCCCCTGGATCATCGAAACCGTGAAGAAGTAGCGCTGAGTACTTACAGGATATAGTAGGAGTGAAATTCATACAACTTTTGGCAAGGAGTGCCCATGACACCTGAAGAACTCGTTATTGATCCATCAAAGGTCTTCGTTTTTTACACTAATGCTGCTTGCCAAGACTGTAACGCAACTAAGCGCCTACTTGACAAACAGGGCACTGATTATGAGGCCATTTCGCTCATGGAGAATCCTGAGATTAGGGACATGTTCGTGAGTAAGGGCTACATGAAGGCTCCTGTGGTCTTCGCAAAAGGTGAGGTGTGGCAGGGACACAACCCCGGCAAGCTGTCGGAACTTAAAAGCGCCTAGTCTTTAACTGATAGAATATTTTTCTTCCTCAAAGGGAGGCTGGATTCCAGCCTCCCTTTCTTAGTGCTCGATAGTATCTATAGAGAGAAAAACTTTTCAAGTGGGAGGTCCAATGGATTTCAAGGAAGCAGTGGCGAAGGTTAGGAATGCCCTCTTGATCGAGGACTACATACAGAAGCACGGGGTGGACCTCAAGGAGCAGTCACCCGGCAAGTATGTGGGGTTGTGCCCCTTTCACTCTGAGAAGACCCCTTCCTTCAAAGTTGACTCTAACTTTCAGTCCTATCGCTGCTTCGGATGCGGTAGGGGAGGTGACATTTTCACCTATGTAGAGGAAAGTGAGAACATGAACTTTAAGGAGGCCCTTAACCTCCTTGGATCAGAGGCCTCTATAGATGTGAAGGAACTCCTCAATAATACCGATCAGGAGACCATCGACTATTCTGGTGTCAAGGAAGTCACCAGGGCGGCCACTGATTTCTTTGTGAAGTCCTTTAGGGAACTTCCAGAGGACCACATTGCCAAAAGACAGATCCTTGATAGGGGGCTCCCATTAGAGGGAAAGGGCGCCATGCTCTATGGTTATGCCCCAAATGGGGGCAATAAACTCTATAGATACCTTTCACAGGAGAGGGGCTATAGCGACGATCTCATTAAGCAGTCCGGGGTCTGTTCTTCAAAAGGAGATAGTGTGTTCGACATGTGGAAGGGCCGCCTCATGTTCATTATCTTTGATCGCTATAGGAACCCCATCGGCTTTTCTGGAAGGAAGCTTTTCGAGGAAGATCATTTCCCTGGAAAGTATGTGAATTCAACTGCTACGCCTCTCTTCAACAAGTCCAAGGCCCTCTACAATATTGATGGGGCCGCTAAGAAGGCAGGAAAAGAGAATGAAGTTTTTGTGGTGGAGGGGCAGTTCGACGTGGCGGCCATGGTGGCCGTCGGGGCCAAAAACACCGTGGCTTCAAGTGGTACAGCCTTCACCAAGGAACAGGGACAGATGTGCCACCGACTCGTTGGTGGAGACAAGGGAAAGGTCACCTTCGTTTTCGATGGTGATAGCGCTGGCTTCGATGCGGCTGTAAAGGTCTTCAAGAATGTTCCAGAGATTCATGGTTCAGCCTATGCTGTAGAGATGCCAGAAGGAGAAGATCCCTGCGATTTCAGGCAAGAACAGGGAGGAGATGCTCTCAGGGAGCACCTTCTGAGCAATAGAAAGACCCTCTTCAACTTCGTCATTGACGGATTAGCCAAGAAGCACCCCATGGGTGATGCCCTTGGAAGGAATCAGTACTTACAGGAAGTGTCAGAGGTCATTGGGGCCACAACTATTCCTTCTATTAGGAAGGATGCCATCAGGAAGGTGGCCTTCAAGCTAGGTCTCTCCTTTGAGGAAGTCGAAAAGGTGGTATCTGAAAAATCTGGAAGGACTCACACAAGGACTACCAGAAACGAGTCAGTGGCCTATGACCCAGAAGCACGACTGGAGGAGTATTCAGGAAGTGAAAAAACTCCAAACGAGGAGACCCAAGAAGACAGGAATTTGGCACTACAAGAGTCCGTTATTGAGAAGATGCGGACTGATCGCTACTACAAGACAGCCGCTAAAGCTATTGCTGTGTTTGCCTCCACTCCTAGAACGAGAAGTCTCATTGACGAGGAACTTTTGAGGGCCACTCCTAAACAGTTAAGGCACCTCCTCAAGGAGGTCTATCACATGGAAAAGCATGTCATTGTGGAAGATTTTAGGGACACGAAAATAGCGTCTGTGCTCTTTTCTCCTGAGTTCGTGACCAATACCGATCATCTTTCGGAGGACTCTCTAGATGCCTATCTGGAGAAACTTAAGATCATGCTCAAGAGCGAGCGGGAGAGGTATATTCGCCTAAAAGAGAACAGGAATAGCTATAGGACCTTGGACACCACAGAGAACAAGGAAATCGCCCTAGAGATCCTCAAGGAAAGTGAGAACAATGACTGAGCAACTACCGGAGCCAAGCTTCAATAATAGAGAGAAGGAACTCAAAGAAGCCAATCGCGTGAACGGACTCATCAAGTCTGTGACCACTGACATTGCTGCACGAGGCAAGCCCGTCATGGAAGCAGAGAAATTTCTGAACTTGTGGAGGGCTGTTGTGGACTACGATGACATGCTTTCCAAGGAGTCACCTCGTCCACGTTTCAGGGTTTTCAAGTTCATGCTCATGTCAATGAGGAAGATGATGAGAGACAGCATCTACGCTTCCCTTGACGAAGACACTAGAAGCGTGGTGGACCTTAACCTTTCACCGGAGGACAAACTCACAAAATAGAATCATGAATCACTTTACAGCCCCACTCTACTGTGGGGCTTTTTTAGTGTACTGCACCTAAACACAACTGATATTGGCTTCTAAAGTTTCTAGAAGACAAAGGAGGTCCCATGTCCTGGGCTGACGACTACGACGACAAGGATGAAGAGGGGAGGGGCAGAGAAGAATCTCGTGGAGGATCAAGACTCAACGGATTCATTAGCAAGACTCTTGGGGTCCTTTTGGCCGTGGTACTGCTGGCTTGGCTCGTGGTTCCCTCTGTCCTCTTCGGCTATTTTGTCTTCTTCGAGATCCTACTCAAAAAGTGCCGCCTCAAGGGTTCCATGATTTTTATCTTCGGAATGATCTTCCTTGTACCCTCTGCTCTTATTCTCTGGTTCAGTGATGTCCCGCTAGATGCACTGAATGCCATCAAGGCTGTTCCTTCAGCTGGATTTGCCTCACTCACAGGAGCCATTCCAGCTGCCATTCTCGTGGACATTGTGGTCGGCACTCTTTTCGGCCTCACACTCATCTGGAACTCCATCAGAACCTTCAAGAAGAGTCCTTACCTCAGGGACATTGACGGCTCTTGGATGTACAAGTTCGACTTTAGGCCAACTCCTTGGGAAGTGGCATCTAAGAAGAGAATTATCAGGAACCTTCAAGAGGGAGAGGTCAGAGGAAGTTCTGACTCTACTCCACTTGGACTTAACGACAAAACTGATGAGGTAGTCTTTAGGTATCCTTCAGAGGCAAGGCTCCATACAGTCATCACAGGTGGTACTGGTGCAGGCAAGTCAATTTCCATGAGAATAATGATCCTCTTTGACATTATTTATGGACGCCCTCTTGTCCTAACAGACTTCAAGGGTGATCCGTCCTTCGCGGCCTATGTGGCCGCCATGTGCAAAAAGTATGATAGGCCCTTCTACCACTTCGCTGAAGGTTCTGCTGAATCCTACTCCCTCAAGACCGAGAACAAGGCTGGACAGGCTTTCTATGACGTTCTTAAGGGTGGTAACCCCACCAGTAAGGCCAACCTCGTACTTTCCATGAGGGCCTACGACGTGGCTGCAGAACTTTACAAGGAAAACATGAAGGACCTCTTAGTATCCACCTTTAGGGCCCTAGAATCAGCTGACAGGTCCAGGGAGAACAGGGGTGGTGATCCCTCAAAGAATGGAGTCATCTCCACTATCATTTGGGATGAAGGAGAGCTTGCAAAAATCTATTCAGTACTAGAGGGAGACAACCTGCAGGCTCTCTACGACATGTGCCCACCTGACTCCTCAGCAAAAAAGGCTCTTGGGGAACTACTCAATGAGATGAGGGCCAACAAGAAGAACTCCTCAATTCTTCAGACCATGGAGAAATTACGGTCTCAATTGAGGGTGCTTTTCACCTCTGACTATGGCGTGTGGCTCACTAAGCAAAAGGACCACAAGGAGATCGACCTTGGAAAACTCATGAAGTCCCCAAAGGCTCCTGTTGTAGTTTTCTCTATTAACTCTGAAACCGCCAAGGACTTCTCGCGGCAGATGGGTAGACTCATCATGGGTGACATTACCAACTTGTCGGTGTCAAGGCGATCAGAGGGACTCAAGAACAACATCTCCATCTATGTGGACGAATTCCAGACTGTGGGTCCTTCAGCTGTGGCTGACCTTTTGGAAAAGTCAAGGTCATCCTATATGGCTGTTACTATTTCCATGCAGTCACTTTCACAGATCACACAGAATTCAGAGTCAAAGGGCGACTCTGACTTGAGGTCTATTCTAGACACCTGTTCTACTTTCCTTATTCATGCCGGCTCCTCCAAGACTCAGGCTGAAGAGATTGCTGAACTCGTGGGAACTAAAACGGTCACCAAATACAGGGCCTCCAACAAGCATGAGCGTGGCTTCTTCAGGATCAATCTCTTCAACAGGATGAACCAGATCTTGTCGTCAGGTGAAGAGGAAGTTTGGAAGGTTGAGCCTCAAGAGTTCCAGAACCTTATGCTTCCTAATACAGAGAATGGCTTCAAATCTACGGCCATGCTGGTGAACAAGACTGGTATCGCCGACCCAAAGTACAAGGAAACTAGAGGTGGTGTGGCCCGAGAGGTGTGGGTGATCCCACCAAAGTACGTGGTAGAGGAATACTACACTTCACACGGTATTCCCGAGGATTCTACTGGCGGAGCTGTTGCTAAAAGTATTGACAAAGCACTTTCGAGGGATGGACTCGAAGAGGGGAGTGTGGCCACCAAGACAAAGAAGGCTGCTCCTGTCAAGAGTGCTTCTAAACCTTCCACAAGGCAGCTCCCCACGGTTGGTCCTGAAGAGGCGCCCACCACGAAGATCAAGAAAGTTGTTCCCTATGAGGAAGAGGAGGATACCATCTTCGCTGGGACAGCTCCAGCTGTGGATCACACTCAGGAGGACTATGAGTATTACGAGGATGAAGAAGACGCCAATCTTCATGAGGGTGGTTTTGAGCTAGAAGAAGAGGAGGAAGACGTCAGCCCCATCGACCACATGATCCAAATGAGGAATCAGAACCAGAACCTTTTCAGTAGGGATGCTGATCTAGAGGTGAGGAGCCTTGACGACTTCAAGAAGCCTAAGTCAAAGAAGCCAGGTACCTCTCCGAAGCTGAACAATTCAGACAATGACGGGGGACTCCCCTTACCCTTCCTCTAAAGATAGGTGAAGGCAGTGAGATTCTCCTAAATTTTGATATGGAGATCTCGACTAGGAAACGTTAAAGGACAGTTAGGATAGGCATGCCCATTAGGAAAAACACCTCCTCAGGGGGAGGTAGCAGTAGATTCGATGAGACACAGGACCAGGATCTTGGTATCGAGGAAGAGGAGCTATCGGTACCATACAAGGAAGAGGACGACGATCTCGATCTGTCCTTTGACAATGACCTTCTAGAGCCCTCTAAACCCACAAAGAGAGAGTTCACTAAGAAAGATGTGGACGAAGCACAGTCCATAGAAATCGACCCCGACAAGAAGCGCCTCCTTCCCTTTGGTTCCACTAAGGGAAGTACCATCAGGGTGGGTGACCTTGATTCGAGGAAGAACAAGAAGCGTAAGCAAGAGGCCACAAAGTGGGCCATCATTGGTGGCCTAGTGCTCTTAAACTGCGTGGGCATTGCCAACGCGGTGATTCCCCGCCACATTCCAAGCACTGAAGAGATTGCCTCCATCGCCCAACAAGCCAATGGCGACACAGGCTTCCCCCTTGACACTGGTCAGGGACTTGCAAAGGACTACATGCAAGCCTACTTGACTTCCGGTAAGGACACTGTGGTGGCCGATAGGGTAATCCAGGGCTTCAACACGGGAACTATGGAGGGAAGATCACAGGGTACTGGCTCAGCACTCGACGTGACAGCCACAAGGTCTTCCAGTTTCAAACAGCAGGTTCTCTATGGACCCACTGTTTACAAGGCCACGGCTGTTTCAGCCAATTCGGCTAGCTATACTATTGGGGCACTTGTGATCCCTTCCTCGTCCGAGGCCAATGTGAAGATTCCTGAAGATGGCTCCACTGTGAAGTGGGAGTTTTTCAATGTGAATGTGAACTATGATTCTTCAGATGGTTCCTTTAGTATTGCTCCCGACTCTCCATCTGTTGTGCCCGGTGTGGACATTAAGGCTCAGGCAGACCTCAAGGGTCAGGTCACATTGGGCGATGGCAAGAGGGACAAGGAACTTGAGAAAACTGTTGAGTCCACAGTCAAGGGCTTCATGAACGGATATGCCACAGCCTCCAAGACCGATCACTCTGCCATTGATCAGTACGTGGTTCCTGGTGCCAGTAAGGACCTCCTCACTGGACTCAATTCCACTTACACCCTTGGCAATGCAGATGATCTTGACTTTGAAGCCTACTCTATGGACAAGAACTCTAATCAGATCAAGGTAAGAGTGAACGCCAAATGGGTGGACAAGGTACAGGGGTCTGACACCGCAACTATGACCTATGATTCTCGTTATGTGATGACATTGGTGAAGGATCAGGCCAGTGGCCACTATCTAGTCCAGAAGTTCACTCCTGAATACTACACCCCAGAAGTGAAGTAATGTCCTGCCTTAGTGTGGTCCTCCTCGTGCTACTTCTCTTCCATGTCTTCGGTCTAATTGACCTGAGAAAGTGGTGGAGATGGTTCGAGGAGGAGGCACTTCACAAGGTTTTCAGCAAAAGTAAGATTTTCCCAGAAAAATTTTTAGTCTTTTTGATATACAGTACAGAACATCGCAGGTCGGCCCACAAGCAAAAACTTAAGAGGATTGGCGGAGCAATAGCTTTTGGAATCCCTAAGAATCTCAATGGGGCCGCACGTGGTGATTAGACAACTTGTTCAGTGCTAGTGCTTTCTAGGAGCTTGCACTGAACTTCCCCTTTTACGGCCGTATTACAGAGGTAATTTTTATGAGTAATTTCATGTTCATCCACAACGCCGGTCTTGGCGGAATCCAGGAAGCACTGGTTTCCGACTGGATTGGTCCCGCCCTACTTATCGTCATCGCCATCACTGGTATCATCCTGGCTTGGAAGAAGCAGTTCCGCGAAGCTGCCACAGCCGCCGCCATCTTCGTGGTTGCCGCCATCTTCGTCTTCTTCGCATCTGACTTCTTCGGACAGTCCGGTTCGCTCACCAACGGTGGTAAGGATCTTGCCAACAACGTGGGTAACACTGTAGTGGTTCCGGGATCGAATACGATTGAATAAAGTTTATAGTTCGACCGTGAACTAGCATAGAGAGGCCACCCCTTCAAAGGGGTGGCTTTTCTAGTCGCTGATAAGTCCTGTACTGATATTGTTCACTAAAATCTTCCAGAAGAGAGTACCAAATGGTTTCACAACTACAGAAGACAAAGCCCGGCTCCACTACCAAGTCCACTAAGAAGGGAGAACTCGACATTCTTGCTTCCACTGTGGTGGACAACCTGATTTTCTCTAAGGATGAGTACTGGGCCTACTACAAACTTACCAACATTCCCTACGATTTCCAGAGCCCTTCGTCAAAGAACATTCTGTCTGAAGAGATCAATTCAGCCTTTGTGTCTATTTTCGGTGAACGCTCTGAACCTCTTGACTGCCACATGATCGTGACCTCATTCCCCATCGACCTGGACGCATGGCGGGCACAGAACATCAGAGACGTTTCCAAATGGGATGGCGTGGACGAGAATTTTCTCAGATACATCAATCAGCAGGAAATGTTCCTCGAAGACAATCAGTTCAAGGAGCAGGTGTGCTTCCTCGGCATCAAGCTAGGAAAGCGCAACGAGGTGAACATGGACTCCATGAACATTCTTGAGGGTGGTGTCTCTGCGGCATTTGACTTCGCCAAGAGAAAGCTCAGTGCCTTCATCGGGGATAACAACGTGGCCGTGACCACCGACGAGGAGCAGCTCGCCCGATCCAAGGAATCAGACTACTTCCTCACCATCGAACAGAGTACCATGAGAGGGAGGCGTGCTACGTCTGAGGAGCTGCTGCTGCTCATCAAGAAGCAGTTCTTCCCTGACATGCCATCACCCTACATCGAGATCGACGGCAAGGAACGCTATGGCTCCAACGACATTGCCATGATGGGTGCTTCAGAGGTGAAGAATGGTGCAAGGTGGCTCACCTTTACACAGGTCATTGGTCCAGAGGAGTTTACTCGCTATAGGGCCACACTATCCTTCGCTAAGCTTCCTGAGAGTTCCAATGTCCCCGCACAGGGTCTCCCAATTTTCCTTCTCATGCAAGGATCTGACTCTTCTGCTGACATTTTCACTCGCTTTACCATTTATTCTAAGGACGCCATCAGAAAGACTCTGAACAGTGCTGAAAAGGAGGCCATGGATGAGGTGAAGAACGCCACCACTGGTCAGGATCAGTACAAGGCCATTGTGTCAGGTGGTATGCCTACAGAAGTTGCCGAATCGCTGTCCTCCCTGCAGGGCATTAGGCAGTTCGCCCTTGACAATCCCTATCCTTGGACAGTGAGCACTATTAACCTCACTGTTGAGGCTGATTCCGAGGAAAGGCTCCGCTCTAAGGTGGCTGACATCAAGCAGCGCTATCAGGCCCGTGACATTACCGTCACCTGGCAAGTGGGGGAACAGGCAAAACTCTTCCTTGAGCAGATGCCAGGAGACACAGTGAGGGTACAGGCCCATAGGCAGACCGCCACACTATCGCAGATCACTGGAACAGGTTTTCTCTTTTCCTCAGAAGTTGGGGACAAGATCGAGCCACTGAATGTTTCCTCTAGGAAGAACAGAAAGAATCGAGAGAGGGTTTAGGAGGTAAACTATGCCAAGCAGAGGAAGAGGCAGACGGGGCGGAGGTGGCGGC
>JARPRK010113865.1:0-14586 GCA_031763565.1 Amazona festiva | reverse complement strand
CCGCCTTCGATCGTCGTGATCGTGCAGGAGTACTCACCGTCGTCCTCGTCTTCGACGAACTTGCCGGCACGGACGGGGAATTCCGGGTCGAGGTAGAGGACGCCGAGGTCGGTCTCGACGCGCAGCGTGCCGGGGACGGTGAACGAGGGTTCGATCGCGACGGTGATCGAGACGTACTCATCGTCACTCGTGTCGGAGACGATGACGTCGTAGTCGTCGAGGTCGGCGACCTGGACGTTCTCGGTGATGACGAGCGTGCGCTTGGACATGGGGGTCTTCTTTCTGATGGTTGGTGAGAGTGGATGATCAGTGGGTCATGACGTCGTTCGTTCGAGGAGCATCTGCGTTTCTTGAAGTTCCGATAGATCGTTCGATTCCGTGATGAGTGTCTTCTCGGGGTAGTGATGATGGAAGATCCGCTCTCGAATGAGATCGACGATGATGGCGTTGAGTATCGTCATGGTCACGAGTGCGAAGAACGTGAGGCCGAAACTTGATGCTTGGGCCCAGATGTTTTCGTGGTCTATGTCGCGGTTCACCATGATGATGCCCAAGGTCAGCAAAACGGTCGATCCGAGTGAGACGATGTGGATCGCATCCCATGTGCGATCTCGGCGGGATGCTTCTCGATCGTGCTCGTAGAGTCGCCATGTCGGCGTATCGGTGTCGGATCGTGGGTCGATGCGTTGAATTGTGTAGAAACTCATGATTCTCCTCGGGTGATCTTGAGTTGGTTGATGTAGCGAGCTTCGCCACCGTTCGACGACGGCTCGTAGTACCAAACAGGATTCATCCCGATCGGCCAGTGATCTTGCGGCACCCAGTGACCAGGATAGTCGTGCGGGTATACGTAGCCGTCTCCGTGACCCAGCGCCTTTGCCCCTGGATGGTGCGAGTCTCGCAGATGCAGGGGCACGTTTCCCGTGCGACCTTCTCGTGCGTCACTCCGTGACGTGTTGATCGCCGCGATCACGCCATCGCTCTCGGGCGCGAGCGCGAGAGCGATCGTCGCGTGGGCGAGATCGATGAGGGCTTCCGGCATCCCGATGAGTTGGTATGCGTTTGCCGTGGCGACCATGAGCGGCAGGATCGAGTCGTCGGCGATACCGACGTCCTCGCGTGCATCATTGTTCGGACGGCTTCTGCGGATGCTTCGTTCTTCATTTCGTGCAGGTGGTCGTTGTCGCTGACTCGGTGCGGGTGTCTAAAACGAGGTGTCGAGAATTGGAGCGAGTGATGATTCGAGGTCGATCGCGTCCATGATCTCAGGATAGATCGACGGATTGCGACCGACGTCGCGAATCAATGCGTTCATGTGGAGACGACGTTCGAATGATGGTGGTTCCATCTCATCATCGAGGTACTCGTCGTGTTCGTCCATGATTCAGTTCTGTTCGCGCAGAATGAACGTGTAACCGTGCGCATCAATCTCGGACGGTTCGATCGTCCATGGCAGTGTTTCACCCTTGATGGCGCATTCGACCGTCGTCACGTCGATGAGCTCCGAAGCGTTCGGCGTGTTTTTGCTGATCTTCTCACTCAGCTCGCGCATCGCGATCATGATGTCGAGCGCGGCGCGTAGTTCGTGCTCTTCGAACATCGCGATGATCTTGGTGGTGTTCTCGGACGGTGTGGCGGTCGTCTTCTCTTCGGGCTTCTCGTAGACGAGGCGGAACTTCACATCGCCGTGAGCATCGAGAACGGTCTGCAATTTCGTTGACTCGTCACTGTGAATGTGGGCGTACTTCGTACCGAAGGGTGTTTCTCGTGTCCATTCTCGTCGTGCTGCATCCCAGCGTTCGAGAAGGATTTCACCTTCGTTCCGGGTGTAGTCGAGCATGACGTCGTGAGCGTCGGTGAAGTCGTCTTCGGTGACGATGGTCTTGCTGATGAGCGTGGTCACGGTGAATCACTTTCTGGTGAGGGTGAGGTGCTGTTCGTGCTTGGTGGCGACGTTCGTACAGATGAGTCGAACGTGGCGTGGTGAGGTATCGATGATGCCGGTGTTTTCGATCGTTACCGCATCGACGCGACAATCGCCGTACTGCGTGTGGTCAGGTGTTTCGTAGACGTCGGTGCGGTAGTAGTCGAGATCGGTCTTCGTCAGCCCGTAATACGGTGCGAGGTTCGCTATTGAGACTTGCTTGTTGAACGATCCTTCCGTGAGGGCTGACCATGCGATCATCAATCCGCCGACGAGAATGGCAGCCGTGAAGGGCGCTTCGGTGAAGAATTGACGTCGTGATGCTGGCAGACGATCTTTCGACATGTGTTCGTCGACGATGAAAGATCCGATGAGACCGATCATGATGAGACCCCATGCGGGGTAGAACGAGATCATCGCGTGGTCGGGCGTGATGGTCAGTGGTGCGGTGCTCATCGTCAGCACTTCGTCGCACAGGATTCGTCGCCGCGTCGACCACAGACCGAACAGCGCCGACCATCGGCGAATTCGCGCTCGAAGATCAGACGCATCCTGATGAGCTGGGCGACGTTTTCGGGCAAGACGTGCATGAGTCGGTTGAAGTCGCGAATGATACTGAGTTCGAGCTCGTCGAGGATGATGTTCTCGTCCAGTGCGTCGTGGTACCGCATCATCGCGCCGGCAGGTGTACCGGGCAACGTCGTCGATCGGATCTCGGAGACATCGACGAGGTTCATCTCGACGCAGAAGGCGCAGATCTTCAACCCATCGACGTCGGCGACGGGTCGATGGCCGGGACCGCGGTTTTGCATCGGCGAGCCGGTCAGGACGCGACGCGATGTGTCGTCGACGACGAGGTATCCACCACATCGTGTCTCGTGGATGGTGTCGTCGCGATAGGTGTCGTAGACGATGTGCGATTGACCGGTCGAGTCGTCGCGAATGTATTGGGTCATGATGGGTTACCTTCAGAGGAAAAGCTGGTATGTCTATTCTACGGTGTTCGATGAACAGTCGCAAGAGAAAAGACGAGAAAATGTGTGACGCCGGGTGATCGAGAGGATCACCCGGCATCGTATGGAATGTTGCGAAGAATCACTCGTTGTCGTAGAGACAATCGCAGCCGCAGCCGCACATCGATTCATCTGAGCATTCGCAGTTGCTACAACAACCGCAGCCGAATTCGACGGTGGATTCGAAGTGGTCAGACATGACGAGCCTTTCGGATCAAGGAATGTGCCGTGCTCATTCTACGGGGGATCAGACCTCTTCGTGCGGTCAGCGCCCATGGGAATTCCCTTCGTGGTCGGTGAGGGAAAAGTGTGCGGACATGGAACGACGCCGACCATGACGAATCATGATCGGCGTCGTGGGCAGGTGGATCAGGACAGGGGAGTGATGTTCAGCGTCGATTCGTGGATGTACGAGGCGCCGTCGAACTGACCGGCATCGCTGTTGATGTTGAGCCATGGACCCTTGGTGGCGAAATTCGTCGTTCCGCCACCGTGAACGCTTTCTTGCACGACGTGGAGCTTGGTTCCGGCGGGCAGGGTCTTCTTGATCAGCGATGAGGTCGACTGACCGGCGCGCACGTTCGCCGCGACCTTCGTCGTCGCCGTGTACTCGATGATCATGTGGTCGTCGTGGCGAGGGTCGGAGGCGGACCACTGGGAGCTGAACAGAACACGTTCGCCGTTCTTGAGATTGATGTAGTTGTTCACGTATCGACCAGGGCCGTCACCCATCGTGTAGATGTTCTGGGTGTCGCCGTTCGTGTACCTGATGGTCGTCATGCTCGTGTGGGGTTTCGTCTCGGTCTTCTTCGAGGCGATACCGCTCGTCTTGAACTGTGCTGCGGGGTCGGCGACGCTCGGCAGGGTGACCCCAGCGTTCACGTGCGGCGTGAACGGCAGCGTCGGGGCTGAGGACGCTGAGGCTGAGTCGGCGAGGCCGAGGCCCGTGGCTGCGAGCAGGGCGGTCGTCGTGGCGAGCGTCTTGGTGCGTGTGATGTGAGTCATGGCTCCATCGTAGTCGGTCGAGCGGTTCGTCGTCCTCGATCTAGATGACGGGGCGGACGAGATGTTCAGTCTGACCGACCGAATCGAACGACGATGCAGGCGGCGAGGTACGACACGAGGGGTGCGCCGAGGATGAGAGCGATGATGCGAGGTGATTCGGTCAGTGCGTTGACGTCGTGGTTGATGGTGTTGAGGACGACGATGAAAGAGAAGAGAACGCCGGGAAGTGTCCCGTACTTGTTGACCACGTGACGTCGATGATCGGTGCTACTGAAATTTGGGCTGTTGGTCATGGTTGATCCGTCTTTTCGATTAGTCAGTGGCGTTTGAGCTTTGAGAGCTTGCGCGCGTGATAGACGATGTGTGAGTAGTTCGTTGTGAGTTCGTCTTCTTCGATTCGACGATGGTGATGAATAGCTTCATGAGGCTGTTGAGTCGATACGACGGAGTTTCTGCAGGGTTCATCTCGAACGAGTTCAAGTCATCAGACCAGACGACGTCATCGCCGATGCGTAATTCGTAGTCCCAGTCCCATTCGATGGTGTAATCGCTATGTCCGCCTTCAGCGCCATGTTCGACGAGAGTGACGTTTCCGTTCTTGTCGAAGTGGTCACGGAGAACGTCGGCGAGTTCACCTCGGATTTCGGTCGTGATCGTGCGAGTGCTGTTCGGCCACTCTTCGTCATGGCGTTCGTCGTCGATCTTGATGAATTCGGCTTTGGGCAATGTCGTCATGCTGAATTCCTTTCGGGTGTGAGGAATGTGCGTTCGTTTAGTTTCGCGGACCGAGCTGGATCGAGAACGCCAGGAGACGCGTGATGAGATCGACCGCCGAGGTGTGCGTGAACGGACGACCCGAGCTGATGAAGCCCTGAGCGTTGGCGATCGGTTCATCAGAACGCGACAGGTCGTAGTAGTGCAGATCGACGTCCGCTGAATCGTCGTACGGCACGTCGATCTCGCGGATGATCGTCTCGCCGATGCAGTCGATGTCTTCGTTCGTGAACATCCACGCGGCGTACCGTGCGGCGAGATCGAAACAGATCTCATCGATGTTCGACGGCGTGAGCCTGAGCAGAATCGAGTTGAGCGCGGCGTTCGTGTCGTCGATGATCTGATCGAGGCGGGGTAGATTCTCGGATGTTCGTCTGTCGTGAGCGATCTTCGACGTGAAATCGTCGCTGGTCGCGAGATCGAAGATCTGCTTGCGCAAGGGTGAAATCATGATGGTCTCCTTTCGTGGAAGTGATGGATCAGTACCTCGGCGGATCGAGACGAGCACTCCACAGTCTCTCGTGGACGGTCCCGTAGAGGTGTACCATCTCCGATGTCGTGAACTGATCGACGAGTCGTCGTGGAACATGGCACTCGTCGTATTCATCGCAGTCGTCGTCGGGAACGGGTGTGATCATGATGGCGTCGAGTACGTCGAAGATCGCGATGAGTTGGTCGGTCACTGAACCTTCGACGAGTTCGGCAGATTCGAATCCATGCGTGTCGAACGTGGCGGAGTCACCCTTCGTCACCATGTACATGATGTTGATTCGATGTGGGTTCATGGTGATCGTGATGAGGTTGAACGGACCCTCGGTCGAACCGAGCGTGACGAACCGATCTGCCATGAGATTGTGTGCGTATTCACGACGATATCGAGCAGCGTCGAGTTCGCTTCCGTCGTGTATGGCGTACGGGTGAAAGTTGATCGGTCGTGTCATGGTGGTCTTCTTTCGTGTCGGGATGTCGTGGTGGTCTTCGGTCGAGATTCGTCTGTCGATCGATGCGCTCAGGTACGATGATGGTGAGCCCCGTCACGTGGGCCGACTGATCCTCATGAAAGAGAGTCCATCATGACCTCGACGATGTCTCGTCTCCGGACGACCGCCGTGTCCGGTGCTCTGGCCGCCGCGTCCATTCTCGGCGTCGGTGCCGTGGGTGTCGCGTCGGCGTCGTCCGCCGACGCGGTCGGTGCGACGTGGTGTAGCACGGCGTCGAACGCCGTCTGCCCGCTCGCCAGTTCGACGCAGAACTTCAGCATCGCCTCGACGCCTTCGAACTCGATCATCCGGGCGTATTCGCCGCGTTTCGCGCAGACGATGTACGCCGGGTCGGTCTCGAAGATCCAGGCCAAGGTCGGCGCGGCGCAGGACGGTGTGTTCGGTGCGGGGACGCGGGCCAAGGTCATCGCGTGGCAGCGCGCGCATCATCTCTCGGCCGACGGTATCGTCGGGCCGGCCACGGCTCGGGCGATGGGCCTGTCGTGGGTGACGAACCTCAGCCAGTACTGAGGTCACTGAGGTGATGGACGAGACCCCGCCGCATGATCATCGTGTCGTGCCGCGGGGTCTCGTGTGTTCTCGTGAGTCAACGTGT
This sequence comes from Amazona festiva, assembly GCA_031763565.1. Lineage (NCBI taxonomy): Eukaryota > Metazoa > Chordata > Aves > Psittaciformes > Psittacidae > Amazona > Amazona festiva. The sequence continues at coordinate 8,274 of JARPRK010113865.1, read as the reverse complement.
CGTGATCTCGCGGGCGGTGTCGGTGCCACCGCAGTACACGTGATGAATCGTCACCGAGCGGGCTTCGCCGAGCCGGGTGCGGTTCGACAGCTCGTAGTCGATCGCGCACATCGTGATCGAACCGTCAGTGCGCTTAAACGACGGGCCGTTGGCGATGGCGTCGGTGATGTTGTTGAATCCGTTTGCCGGCATGATCGTCGAGTCATTCGTCGGGGTGATGCCGTAGTGCTTCGTCAGCGTTGAGGCAATCTCCTTCGGTGCGAGAAGCTGCTTGCTGGGGATGTCACCATTGCAGAATGAATTGTAGGCATCGAGACAGATCGAGGCGCCATCCGGCACATCGGTGAGCTTGATGGCTCGTGCGCCGGCTGTCGTGCCGTGAATCTGCTCGGCGATGGACTTCGCGGCGTCTTCGCGGACGTAGTAGGCGTTGTAGCCGTTCGGGAGTCGATAGCCTAGGTCGGTGAACAGGTCGATCAGTGCGGAATGGTCGACCTTGCTCGCCTGGTCTTTCGACAGATGACTCATCGGTACGCCGGGATAGCTGCTGGCGTGAACGCTGTAGGCCATGAGAAAGAACGGAATGCTCAAGACGGCGATGATGATGTTTCCGAAATCACTGAAAGCTCGAATGATGCCGAAGATGAGACATCCGATTCCGGCGACGACGCAGAGAACGACGAGGATCGTCATTTCCCTGCCGTGGTAGCTATTCATCGGAAGGTAGAGCGTCGAGATGTCGTGTTCGGGAGTGAGCGGGACGGTGATGTCTTGAGTGATCATGATGGTTCTCTCTCGTCGAGATGTGGATGCGGAATGATCGTGCGCGGGTTGACGAGGACGAGTTTCGTCGTCTTCTTCGGAGCGCCTTCGCCGAAGAGGACGTCGAGCGCGGCCCAGACGAGCCAATCGGCGCGGTCGATGCTTTCGGTGGCGACTTCGGTGAGGTAGTCGACGTCGAGCATGGTGGCGACGACCGAGATCAGGTCGAGGTCGGGTGACGAGACGGCGAGGAGTCCTCGACCCGATCGGTAAGACTTCAGCGTATCGGTCGGGACGAAACGCCGTTTGTCGGGTGATCGGGTGTACGTCGTGCTCGTGTCGAGCAGAAGATAGGCACGCGACGAGCTCTTCTCGGGCGCGTAGATCGATCCGGCGTCGAGGTCGGCGATGCGCACGTCAGTCCTTCGACGGGACGAAGAGCATTTTCGTCCTGTTCCACGGAATCGTGTCGCGGGTGATGATGAAGCATCCGGGGTACGCGTCGGCGATGTCCGGGTGCGTCGAGAGAATCTTCTCGATCGTGAATTCGTCGAGCCACGTGTCGCCCTTGCGGTGATCGATACTGTGATCCGGTCCGGCCTTGTCGCCGGACGAGTCGAAGATCGAGAACGTGACGCTCGCCTCGTCGCGTCGGGTGAGACGGTCGAGCATCTGCACCTCGTGGTAGGTCTCCCAGATGATGCGTGACATCATGCGTGATCGGGTGTCGTCGTCGCGAAGGCTCTTGTTCCCGGCCCAGGTGGACAACTCTTTCCACGAGGACGTGTCGCCGACCATGAGGGAATCGACGTCGGCGTGCCACTGAATGTGGTCGAGGGTGTTGAGTTCGTAGTAGGGGATACCGTCTGCGTTGGTACGGGTCATGATGAGTCTCCTCGATGGGTTTTTGATGACGAATCAGTGTGAGTCGACGAGTGGAGCGACTTGATTCGACACGAAGCGCCACGAACGAGTCGTGACGCGACGTGATGGATCAGTCGCCCTTGACGTTGAGGATCTGCTTGAGGGTGTGCTTGATCTCGACGAGATCCTTCGCGTCCTCCATGACGACGTCGATGTCCTTGTAGGCGTTCGGGATTTCGTCGATGAACTCCATCGAGCCCGACCACTCGATTCCCTTCATCGCCTCGACGAGTTCGCCGTAGCTGAACTTCTTCTTCGCGGCGGCGCGACCGAACTCGCGACCGGCTCCATGCGGTGCCGTGTTGAACGAGGCGCGGTTGCCCTTGCCGACGACGACGTAGCTGGCGGTGCCCATCGAACCGGGGATGAGACCCCACGTGCCTTCGGACGCGTCGATCGCACCCTTGCGGCTGATCCACAAGTCCTTGCCGAAGTGGTGCTCCATGCGCGAGTAGTTGTGGCAGCAGTAGATCGGCTCGTCGAACGTCGAGGGGTCGGTGTTCGTGAAGTCGACGAACGCCTCGGTGAAGCGATCCATCATCTCGCGGACGTTGTACTCGGCGAACTTGGCCGCCCATCGCGTCTGCTCGATGTACTCGACGTACTCGCGATCACCTTCGACGAAGTACGCGAGATCTGAGTGCGGCAGGTTGATGTATCGCTTCTCGCACAACGTCTTCGCGCGCTCGATGAAGTGTGTGGCGATCTTGTTTCCGATGCCTCGTGAGCCGGAGTGCAAGAACATCCACAACTCGTTGTTTTCGTCGACGCACAGCTCGATGAAGTGGTTGCCGGAGCCCAATGTTCCGAGCTGAAGCTTCCAGTTCTGAGCGTACTTTGCTGGCCTGAACGTGTAAACATCTTCTGCGAGGGCATCGAGTTCGTCGGTGCGAATCTTCGCCGTGTTGGTGAGTGTCGTGTTGTACGAGCCGGCTGAGAGCGGGATGCGTGATTCGACGTCGAGACGCAACGGTCCGAGGTCGCTCGGGATCTCGTCTCGCGTGACGTGCGTGTTGACGGCGATCATCCCGCACGATAGGTCGACGCCGACGACGGAGGGGATGATCGCCTTGTACGTCGGCACGACCGAGCCGACACAGCATCCCTTGCCGAGATGGGTGTCGGGCATGAGGGCCATGTGCGGCATGACCATCGGCATGTTCGAGGTCATGATCGCCTGATCGATGGTCTCCTGCTCGGCGATGGACGCCCAGGACAGGAGCTTCTTCGTGATCTGCTGAGGTGACATGATGGGTCTCTTTCTGTTGATGGGACGCAGAGATTACTTCTTCGTCATGGTGATCGACGTGCCGTTCTTGACACAGGACAGCTTGACGTCGACCTTCGTGTCGGTCTTCGACACGATGATCGGGGCACAGTCGTCGTACCGATCGCCGTCCTGGTCGACGTACTGGTCCGAGTCGTTCGGAACGGGTGAGAGGCCGAACTTTTCGGTGACTCGATTGATCGTGATTTCGTTGTCTTCCTCGGTGTGGGTGTACCATGCGGCCACGGCGGCGAAGCTCACGACCGACGCGACGCCGCATGCTATCATTGCGTTACTGAGCGATCTTTCTTTCGTTCGGCTCTTCGATCGTTCGCTCATCGTTCTGAAGACGAACATCATCGCGAGGGCGATGACCGGGACAGCAAACCACCACAAGCTCGGTTCGTAGGTCTGAGTGAGAATGACGTGGTCCATGATGGTCTCTTTCTGTTGATGGAGTGATCTGATCTATCACGAAGCGCCACGAACGAGTCGTGACGCGACGTGATGGATCACAGATGCGTGTTGAGCGCGCCGGTGGCGAGATCGAAGTGCTTTTCAGCCTTGGCGTAGATCTCGTTCGTGTCGATGATGACCATCGAGCCGGTGTTGTCGAACGCCGTCGCCGTGCCGCCGCAGCCGTTCTGACCCTCCGACCACGAGGTCGTGAGGATGCACAGCGAACCGTCCGCGAGGTGGTCGATGAGCAGATCGACGAAATCGGCGTACTGCTCGTGCTCGGGGACGTCGATCTCTTCGCTCTTGATCATCGGGACGCCGTTCGTCATCCGCAGTCGGATCGTGTGGTGATCCTCGAACGGGCCGTCGAGGACGTCGACGTCATCGGCGATGTCGTAGCGATCGAGCGTGTCGAGGAATGCCGTGCGGTCCTCGACGGTGAAGAGGTTGGTGCGGGCGATCTCGTCGTAGGTGGGCATGGGGTGCGCCTTTCAGGAGGTGGGAGTGACGCCGTACATCGCGCCGAGCGTCGTGCGCCGGATCGAGACGATCTGGCCGAGACGGGTGTTCGTGATCGTTCCGTGGCGATCGATGGTGTCGAACGTGAGCTGTTCTCCGACGATCACCGTGTCGAGGTCGTGTTCGACGATCGTCATCGACATGCTCATCGTGTCGTTGAGCGATCGCGTCGCGCCGGCGGTGCGAGCGTCGAGGTTGACGACGACGTGACGTGTGTCGGCGTCGTCGGTCTCGATGCGGACGATGCGCTGTTCGGACATCGGAACGTCACGGTTCGGCGGGGTGTCGAGCGCGGTGAACAGCGTCTCGGGGTGGTGGATGCGCATCGTGGAGAATGTTGGACCGAGTATTGCGACGAGGTTGTCGCCGCCGACCGGGTTGCTCGTGTGGACGATGCACAAGGGGTTTTCTTCGACGAAGAATCCGCCGTGGTCGTTGACGAGGTATTTCGCGACGAGGGTCGCACTCGGGCCGTCTCCAAGATCGTGATCGAAGAAGATGTAGTCGACGACGGTCTTTTCGAGGAACGTGATTGCTTCGATCGCGGTGCGAGCGACGAAGAACTCGGGCGGTTCATCATCGATCAGGTCGAGGAACTCGGCGATCGCCTCGTGCTTGGGATTGCGCAGGTCGTCGATGATGAGAATACGTGCGGACATGATGGTTCTCTTTCGTTGGGTCGAGATGACGTGATGATCAGGCGTCGTTGTCACCGAGGTGATCTCGCAATGCCTGTTCGTAATACCGAGCCTCGGCGATGGCTTCACGGACATCGGTCAGGGCTTCGTGCGTGCCGGTGTAGCCATCGAACGATGGAACGCTGTACTGCGTCTCGGCGAAGAGTGCGACGGGGGAGATGTCGAAGGCGTGGTAATCGAGGTGGGCGTAGGTCTTCGGCAGGTGGAGTTGAAGCATGTTCTGGTCGAGACGCGTGACGTTACCGCCGAGAATCATCTTCTTCGGCTCAGGCTGGACGTCGGTGAGGATCGCGAGCAACGTCTCGTCGAGAGCGTTACGGCTCATGCTGCGTTCGGGATCGGTGAGACGATCCCACAGACCGGTCTTCATGTGCATGGCGCGTACGTAGTCGTTGGCTCGACCGTAGAAGATGTCGGCATCGCCTCGAACGACGCGAACGGCCGATTCGAAGGGGCGAGCGACTTCGGTGAACGTCGTGTCGGTGACGATCATCGCGATGGCGAGCAGGTCGGAGTCGAGCTCGACGCCGTTGGTCTCGACGTCGATCCAGGCGATGTGGGTGAAATCTGACATGATGCGTTTCTTTCGTCGGGTCGAGATGATGCGATGATCAGGTACGGTCGTAGCGCACGCCGTCCGGGTCGATGAGGGCGATCGTCTCGAAGTCTTCGGCGATCGCCTCGGTGCCGTACGGTGCGGCGATGTGACGGATGACGTTCTCGAATTCACGAGCACGAGCTGCTCGGTTGTTGAGATAGTAGGCCCGCTCCGGTTCTTTCAGCTCGCGGGAGTATCGTTCGGTGCTGTCACGGCTGCCGCATTCGCACAGGATGTCGGCGCCGTAGTTGCGGCTGTGCGGGTGGGCGAGGACGACCCCAGCGTCGCGATCGCAGAAGAGGCATTCGACGCCGCGTTCGACGGCCTCGTCGGCGGGGACGAACTCGTACCAGGCCGTCGAGTAGCACGTGCGGCGAGCGTTGAGGAAGAAGTGCACCCAGTCGGGGATCTGACGAACGTCGCGCTCTTCGATGGTGCGATCGGCGCGATGGATCTCGACGTCGTAGGCATCGACCGCTATGAACGCATCGCGAGTGAGGTCGTGGAGGCTACCGTGAGTCAGGTCAGCGGAATCATCGATGGTGACACCGAATGTTCGCAGTGTCGTGATGTAGAGGTCGGTGAGGGTGTCGCGGTAGGTGGTGACCTTTTCGATCGGAGAGTAGTCGAGGTCGAGATGGGCGTACTTGGCACGGGTCATGATGGGTCTCTTTCTTTTGGTCGAGAAACGGTTAGTCGGTGATGGGAATGAGGTCGCCGTCACGTTCTTCGAGAACCGGCCGGTTGAGCGCTTCGGCGTGGTGATCGAGGTATGGACGGAAGTCGTCGAGACCACGACGACTCGGAACGATGGCTCGCTCGGTCCAGTACACGATTTCACCGTGTTCGTCGTAATGGACTTCGTGGATGCCGTAGGTGAATTCGGTGTCGACATCATCGGTACGCGTGGTGCGAATGATGCGATAGTTCCAAGTCATGATTCATGTTTCTTCTGTTCGGTGATGAGCTGGTCGAGATCATCGAGGGTGATGAGGTTGCTCATCGCGGTCACAGCGAGAATGTCGGAGACGTGACGCTGTGGTGTGATGATGAGCGGATCAGCGTCGATTTCGCTCATCGGGCGACGATCGATCCAGGCGACGGCTTGCTCGAAGTCGAGAATTTCGCGGATTCCGTCGTTTTCGTACCAGCCGATGAAATCGCTGACCTCGCTGAACACTCCACCGTAGGCTGCATGTTCTCGACCGAGCAGGGCCGGACAGAATCTCAACGAGACCTCGGCACACCACAGGTGAACGGGTCCGGCGTTGCTGTAGACGTGAGCATCTTCGGGACGGTCCATCTCCTTGAGTGCTGGGTCATCGTCGAGCGTCGCGTCCCAATCTTTCGGAGTCTGGTCTTGAGATGTGCAACAGAAGACCTTGATGTCGTCATCATCGAGAACGAGTCCACAGATCTGACACAACCTTCGGAAGAAATAATCGCGCAGTGGGTTGTTGACGCTACCGTGCGACAAGACGTCCAGATCGTCACCGTTGTCGGCGATGTACGGCAACGGCACCTTCGCATCGATCGGGGTGTTCGATAGTGCAGCTTTTGCCCCCATAGGCTTTCGACGTAAGGCGGCGACGGCTGCTCGGGTTTCAGCGATCGTGGTCATGATGGGTTTCTTTCTTACGATGATCCGTTCGGTTGATGATGATCGTCATCGCGGTGGCAAGGATGACCGCCGGGACGATGAATATCGCGAGGAATCGTACGATCATCATCGTAATGGTACATCCGAGATATGTGATCGCGAGTGATACATCGAACATGTCATGGAACATCGGGTGTCTCTTTCTTTCTTCGATATTGACATGACGTCACGAAACGACACGAAGAGTTCCTCGTGTCGAATCGTGACGTCACGTCAGAGCTGGATGTTCGCCGGAACGACGGCGGCGGTGAGCGTCCCGGCCTCGACCTCGGTCAGACCGTTGTCGGTGATGACGACGACCGGCTGACCCTCGGCGCGGGCGGCGTCGAGGGCGAGCTGGACCTGCTCGTTCGTGACGATCGAGATCGAGGTGTGGTCGAGCACGTCGTGGGCGTCGCCACTCTCTCGATCGACGAGTTTGCACGCGGCGTGCGCACCCTGAGCGGCGAGCTTGCCGACGCTCATCCCGGCGTCACCGACGAGGAGGATCTGGTGACGTTCGTCGCCGACGGCGCCGATGATCGTGTCGAGGCAGTCGGCCGGGCTCGGCCCGTCGAACTCGACGCGCGCCACGCGGGCGTAGCGGGGCATCTCGGCGTAGGTCATGATCGGCAGCGTCGCGGCGATCGCGAGGTCGTCGCTGGCCGTGCTGAACGACACGTCGTTCATCGGTTCGTCGAGCAGTCGATCGAGCACGTCGCGCTGGACGAGCCGGACGGTCTTCGTCATCGAGCCGTCGAACCATTCCTGGACACGCGAATCGGGCAGGCCGTCGGTGTTTGGGGCGTCGGTATCGAGGGGCCGGCGTGCTGCGCCGAGCCCTCGACCGCTGGCGGTGATGACGGCTTCGACGACGTCGAGCGCGTCGGCCTCGGGAGCGAACGAGATGAGCGTCGGCTGAACGAGGGTGTCACCGCGACGGGAGCGGAAGGTCTCGTGGGTCGGCGTGGTCGTCGGGGCCGGCGTGATCGTGGCGGGCATGAAGGCGGGGGAGGTCATGATGGGTTTCTTTCTGGACTGGTCGGTGGTCGTGAGATGGATCAGAACAGGGGTCGTCATACGTTGATCGAGATGACTGTGGTGGTGCGGAGGTGGATCACTTGAGCTTTCGGCGTGGTGCTTTTCGAGGTGTCATTGATCCGATTTGTCCATGGTTTGATTCATGAAGATCATCGCTCGAATAGATCTCGCGACGGTTTTCGTCGAGAGCGAACCTCTCGTGTACTGGCAGATCATTCGACGTGGCTTTCAGACCGTCGTTGTGTTCACCGATCGCATCGTGCATGAAGAGCTCCGTGTTCGTCATGATGGATCTCTTTCGTCGAGATAGGTGAATCAGAAGGGGATGACAGGTTCGGTGCTGAATTCTTCGATCGCGTAGTAGTAA
>JARPRK010113147.1:0-14849 GCA_031763565.1 Amazona festiva | reverse complement strand
GGCTAAATTAGGCTCTAGAGCACAGCTTAGAGAGCATCCTGAAAACGGTGAACTAGTTCATAATGATGAAATAATTTCCGCTATGAACTATATTATGTGGCCTGTTGCCGGACAATATAAATGGGTTAAAATACTTCCTGAAAATATAAATAAAGAAATCGTTGAAGAAAAAGAAAATACTATAAAAGATTCAGTTAACGAAGAATTGCCAGATGGTGACATATCAGAATCAACTGGAGAATAATAAAATGAAATTAGCAAAAGAGTATTTTCCTGAAATAGAAAAATTTTATTCTAAAAACAATAATATAGATTTTAATGAATTAAACATATATTCTGAAGAATACATGGATTTTATATGTTTAGAACATGGTCATGAGTTTAGCAAAAGAGCTGTTGATTTTATCAATAAAAATCAGCGAAATTGCCCATATTGCGCTAATAGAAAACTATTAAAAGGGTTTAATGATTTAGAGACCTATTGTAATGCTAATAAAAAGTATTCTTATATACTTAAACAGTATTCTAAAAATAATACTTTAAAACCTAATGAGATTATTTATAACTCTGGGATTATTCTAAAATGGACGATGATTGATTGTGGACATGAGTGGGAAATGGCTTTATCCAATAAACTTAAGAATACTCAATGTCAGTTTTGTAATGGTAGACAAATTCTTAATGGGTTTAACGATTTCGAAAGCAACTATCCGAATCTTTTAGAAAGATGGGATTATGAGAAGAATACTATAAAGCCAAATGAAATTACTAAAAAATCTTCAATTAAAGTATGGTGGAAATGTGCTAATGATTTAGATCATAGCTTTCTTAATACTGTTAAAGGATTTGTTACAAGCGAACCAAAATGTCCCTATTGTTCTGGTAAAAAAGTTCTTAAAGGTTTTAATGATTTAGAAAAACTCAAACCAGAAATTGCTAAATATCTAAATGAAGAATTAAATAATTTCAAAGCAAGTGAGGTTACAATTGGTTCAGCGAAAGAATTATGGTGGAATTGTATAAAATGCAATGACATATATAAAGTTTCGGTTAAAAGTAGAACTAATACTAAGGCGCCTAAAGAGACTTGTAATAAATGTTCTAAACAATATTCTTATCTTGAAAATAAAGTTTTTAACTATCTTAATGAAATACTTCCTGAAGAAATTATTATTAAAAATTCTAGACCATTAATTAAAGAAGATGGATCGAAATTAGAGCTTGATTTATTACTCCCAGAATATAATATTGCATTTGAAGTGCAAGATATAGTTAGTCATTCTAAAAATAGCGATTTTGAAAAAGTTGAGTACAGATTCGAGTCAATGAGAAATAAATTAAAGAAAGGCCCTATATACCATAACGAAAAAACTCAGTTAGCACAAGAACAACTTGGCATTAAAGTAATAGAATTATGGGAAGAAGACATTAGAGACAATAGTTTTATAGATATTATTAGTAAAAATTTAAAAATAAATAAAAATCTAATAAATGCTAATTCAAAGCTCACTAATATTATGAAGAATAGATTAAAAATTGAAGAATATAGACATGAGTCTAATAATACTTCTATTAATGTCATGAAGAATCATGATGTTTATCTATGGCGTTGTAAAATAAACCCGAATCATGTTTTTGAAAGTGACGTAAAAAGTCTTTTACATAATAAAAAACCTTGTAAAATCTGTTCAAAAAATGTGCTTAACAATGAAAATTCTATTGCTAACAGTATTCATAATAAAGATTATAGTGAAAGAAATTATTTAAGTGCTCATGAAGTAATAGCTAAACTCACTAATGATAAATACTATTGGACACATGAAGAGCATGTCTTTAAAATGTCATTGGTAAATAAGTTAACAAACCATAATTGTAATATTTGTTTTGGAGCAATATTTGATGAAAATGTTAATAGTTTTTCAGCGAAATTTCCATTACTAGCAGAATATTTTTCTCCACTTAACAAAATAGGAGCTCATGAAATACGATATGGTAATAGAAATCTTTTTTATTGGCGTCGTGATAAATGTCTTAAAGACTATAAATATTCACTAAGCTACATTAAAAATAATCCTAATTTTTGCAATTGTTTAAAATAATTTAAATTTACTAAAACCCACTCGCTGATAATAATATTTTATTAGAATTATTATAAAAGTTATAATAGTAATGTTTGGAGTTTTAATGTCTAAATTAATGAGAAAGGAATCCCTGGCGCGAATACTCATATTTGCTCTCGTCGCCACCGCTTTCGGCACATGGATTTTTACTTTTGTGGTTAAAAATATGGAAAGCTTTGCCTTTAACTGGTATAGTCAATTGGCCACATTAGCGCTTTATGCACTTCTACCAATAAGCTGCTTCATATGTGCCTATGTGGCAACCCGTGAAAAATATCATAGTAATTTTGTTATGGAGTGGGGTGCTGCAGCCATATTATCATGGTTGCTAACCATAATTACTAATATTTTAACCACTAGTGGAGATTACTCTCTTTTTTCAATTATTCTTCCCAATATGGTAACAATTATGGGAATTGTGGGTAGTGGAGTGCTCGGAACCATAATTTCCCGCGATGGGCTCGATCCCCATGATGAAGATGAATATATGAGTGGTGAAGAGGTGGAGAACTCTGTCTACAATTATAGAGACCACTATGGTGACTATGACGATTACGATGGCGATGCAACAACGTATGATGCTGATGCCTATGAAAGATTCCGTAAAAAGTAATCATAAATAATTTCGTTTAAGACACGCTTACTTATAGTAGTATTAGGCGTGTCTTTTTTGATTTATTATTATTTTTATTATATAATATTATTGATATGTTAAATAATAATTTCAATGGAGAGTACATAATGGTTAAGTGGCACGTCAATAATAAGGGAATTGCTTCAAAGTGCAATGCAAAAATTAAATGTCGTTTAGGTGGTGGTGATGTTCATGGGGAAAGTAAAAGTGAAGTGTTGAAAAAGTTTGAAAACAATGTAAAGGTGCAAAATCTTACAAATCTTTTATCAACTGTAGATAACACGCTACTTATTCCCAAGCAGCAACGGCCACAACCGATCACAGTGTTTAAGGACCGCTCCCTTCCAGTAACTCCTGAAGAGGTTGAGGTCCCCCATGATAAAAATGCTAAGTATGCTGTGTTGAGTGACGTTGATGGAACTCTTACTAGGGGTTCATTAGTGCTTGATCATGCAATTTATCTTCACGATAAAGGACTAATTGATCTTGGAACACTTCCAGAAAAATGGAGGAGTAACCCCAAAAATGAAAAGCTCATTGTGCAACTTGCTGAAAAGTATCGGGAAGAGATCACCGGCCACTCCCTATTCGATCTTCATGTGGATGAATTTCTAGATGACTACGAAAAAATTGAGGGAAAGTTTTACTCAACATTAGAGCAGTTGAGAAAATTTAAGAATCGGGGGTGGGAGATTCAATTGATCAGTGGCTCACCAGATTTTCTTGTTAAGCCCTTTGCTGAACGCAACGGTTTCTACGGTAAAGGTAGTGAATATCACACCAATAGTGATGGTGTGCTTGATGGAAAAGTCGATGGAATGTTCGGCCATGAGGCCAAAGAAGGTTACATTAGTAAGCTAAATGTCAAGCGATTCAAGAGAGTTCTAGCATTTGGTGACACTGCAAGCGACGTTCCACTATTCAATAATAGTCACCACTCTACATTGGTGGACCCAAGTGAAGAAACTGAGTCCACTGTTAAAGCATCATTAATTATTCGAGAATAAATTATTATCTTTGTTATCTTTTGTTAGATATATAATATGTAAATATTTAATTTTTAAGGATAATACTATGGCTAATAAATATCATTTTAATAAGGAAACGGGCCGCGCTAACATTTGTCGAGCGGTGAATAATTGTCCACTTGGGGCTGACACTCCCCACTTTGATAACAAGCAGGATGCTAAAAATTATGTGGAGAAAGAGGCGAAGGATAATAATAAAGCTTTCAATAGCTTGAGCAAGAAGAAGCCTAATACTTTTCAAGAGAAATTGGGAAGCGAGAAGAGTGGAATTAGCTTGGAGGAGCTTAAAGTTATTCAGGATGATATGATTAAAAATAGTGAAGCTATCATTAAACATGCTGAAGCTAGTGACAAGGTCCCTAACTCTACAATGTTTAAAGATTCAGTCTATCTCGCCACAACTATGTTGGATAATGTCACTGATGAGATTCAAAAGAGGGAGGCTAAAGAAAACAAGTTAAATGAAACTTTTAAGAATAATTCCTATGAAGCTCGCTCCGGTGCTTTCAATAATCTTTCTAAAACTAGCAATAAAAAAATCAATGAAAGCATTTATAATAATGAAGAATTAATCGGGGAGCATAGCAATCCTTCATATGTTAATGATTACATTAGTGACTTTCCTAAAGAAAATATTCGAAAAAATGGCATTGATGTCCATTATAGTTTATATTCTGGGAAATTAAATCCAGCACGAAACTTAGGAAGCGGTAGCGAATATTTTGAACCTGGTGAAAATTCATTAGTAATTCTCTCGGAGGCTAATGGCAAAGGCGCCAGAGCAATATCAAGCTATGGAGATTTTTATCAATATCCAGAAGATCATTTAGGTGAGCCAGTTATACAATCTAAACAACAACTCAATTCACAGGATACTGAAAAGCCACTAAACGTTGTAGGATATATCGGAACTGATGGAAAACCTTATGGATACATTCCCGATAAGCAGGTTAGCTTTTTCGTTTATAAGTGAAAAATCATTGAAAAATAACTAAATAATTAAGAATTTGACATTTACCTTTATATTTGTTATATTATTCTTACGACGGGCTATATGAAGTGGCTACTACTTTAAACTTTTGCTAATTTACTGCCGTTTCGCCTTTCCCGTCACTAAACTTTTTACTATGGGTTGTGGATTCCTTACACAACCCATAAGTTTTAACAGAATTAAATTACTAAAGATGCGACGATTTGGGGATGATGATAAATGTCTAAAATTACGAAAGATTTTATGGAAGCTGCATTACGAGAGGGTTATGTTTTAAAAACAACCAAATCTTCCACTCCAGCCAACGCCCCACTTGTCAACGCGGCAGTTATAGAGTTATTAAATCTTGGTTTTATGATTAAACCTGAAGAGTTAAAAGGTATGAGCATTCAACAATTGCAGGATACAATTGATGTTGCCAGAAAAGTAATTGGCGCTGATCGAGGAATGAAGCCAGTATACCCAGGTTTTCCAAAACAGGTGGAGGAGTTATCCACAAGCACTCTTTTAATGGAGCAGATACTTCACTATTGGAGTGCTGGAGAAATAAATCCAAATTATCCTGATATTATTCGTGAGGGACTACCATTAGAAGATATGCTTAAAGTTTCACGAAAAGTTAAGGTCACAACAGCATCGAAATTTGCTAAAGAATTAATTAATAATATCGTCACAGCGAAAATTGCCATGGCACCAAACAATGAAGAGTTATTAAGTGGAGCAGTGCAATTAAACAGGCCCACCCTCCAGGAAGCAGGCGCTCTATTAACAAACTCCTCCAACGGGGAAAATATAAGTAAATTCATCAAAATACTTAAAGATGAATGCAATTATACAGCAAGTGACCTAATCATTAATTTAGCACAATACTGCGATAGCAGTGATCAATTGCTTCGCTTGATTGTTAATAGTTTGGCCTACAGAGGCTCTTCAAGTGCTGTAAAGAATATTTATCCAACATTCACATACGGTGGTGGTGACCCTTACATGAAGGCTGTGAAAAATCTTCATGATGAGTATGCATATGCAGTTTCATTTAAGTCCCCTTCAAAAGCTGCTAGAAGAGCAATCGTCAAGCAATTGGGGCTGGTAACGAGGGGTGATAAGGCTGATTATCTTAATAGGAAGGTGTTCCTATGGAGACGTGTAATGAAAGCAGTCCACCCGTATTCTTTGAAATTATCTATTGATGAAAAAAGAGCTTTGGATATAATTCACAGCAATATAAATTATAAAAGTAAAGCATCAGAATTTGAAACTGCTTTAGAGGATGGGAGGGTTAAAGAAGCTATAGACACTTTAGCAGTTAGCTCTCCAGGAAGTCTTTTAAGAAGTTTAGCTAGTATACTTCGCCATATGACAAATATTAGCGATGCGGAGTATCTTGGACGTACAATTGAAAAACTAGCTGACAGATATAATCTCACCACATTGATAAGCTCCTACAATGGTTTAAACAATTCTAATAGAAGTGACACAACCATCGTGAGGATTCCCGGACGCGAAAATTATCTTAAGGATAATTCATGCAACAAAAAAATCAATGAAGATTACCTCAACATAGCGCTTGATGCATTAAGAAAATGCATGACGATTAAGCTTAAGAATATCGAGGCACCTAAAGAAGCTGTGGCAGTCTCTTCAAGCATTCCTGTAAATCTTTTTCTCCGTGACAGTGCATTCACTGATAAATTAATGGAGAGGGGAGAATCACACAACATTGATGGCAGTGGAGATATTTTACGAATATTCGGACATTGGAATAATAATATGTCCCAATCGGGTTATATGGATATTGGTGTGGTTATTCTTGATGAAGATTTTGAAAAGATAGCTGTGAGCACATGGGATACATGGAATAGTGAAAGGGATTGGAGCACTTATAGTGGTGATAAATTAGTCCACCCTGCAGACTCCGCTTCAGAGTTCATCGATGTAAATTTGAAAAAATTATTGAAGAAATATCCCAATAGTAAATGGGCAGTAATGACTGTGCAATCATATACTGGCTGGCCTATAAATGATGTGGACTTTATCGCTGGAAGTATGTTAAGAAGTGATGGTGAAAGAGGAGAGGTGTTTGAGGCTAGAACAGTTGAAAATGTAGCTCACCCCACAACCACAGCTACTCAAAGCGTTCCCTTAGCAATTGATTTGGAAACAATGAAAATGTATTGGATTGATTCAAGTAATGGATCTACACGACGGGGAATGTCATCATCCCATGATTCTACTATTGGAATTATTGTTAAGGATGAGATTAAAAGGCCGAGAATGACTTACGGTGAACTTGCTCTATTGTGGGCGGAAGCACATAATAGTGAAACAACCGATGACGAGGTGGATTTACCGTTGATCAAAAATCTTCTAAAATAATAATTATATATTAAAATAAGCGGGCATGTATGCCCGCTTATTTTAGTTTATAATACTTTAGAAAAAATATAAATATTAGTTATTGGAGTAAAATATTTATGGCACGCTATCATTATAATTTTGAAACTGGAAATGTGGGAGTTTGCAAAGCAAGAAATAAATGTCCACTATCAAATGCTCCACATTTTGCTACCATGAATGAAGCTATGAATTATGTTGAAGATATAGAAAAAATTAATCAGCCTACAGTTAAAACTGTTAATAAGAAAATTCTTAATAATAGAAGCATTAATCGGGAGGTTAAAAATTTTGCTAATAATTTTATCAAGGATGGACAATTTATACTATCAAATTGGTATACGCCTGAAAGAATTGATAAATTTGAATATTTAGATAAAGGAGCAGAATTTAATGTATATCTTTCACATAATAAAAAATTCGTATATAAAATAGCTAATAATTTTGAAAATAAAGATATTAATGAAATGTATGAAGTGTTAATTAATGATCAAATTAATTATGAAAATATTGATCAAGAATTCTTAAAAAGCAATAATTGTGAGTATTTGGAGACCCGATTCATAGAATTAACTGACGATTATGGAGGCAAAAATATTATTGTGGTCCAACCTTATCTTAATGAAAGTGAGTATTCTAGCGTTTCAGTAAATCCCTTCAAAAATGATGGTGATGAGTTAAATGAAAAGGGTGAAGAATTAAGTAATTTGGGATTTGATGATCTTGAAGAATATAATATGAAGATTAGGAAAAATGATGGGCGAATAATATTATTTGATTGTTTAGCATATTAAGAAAATTATTTATTTTTATTCCATAATAAAATATTTTATTACTGATATTGTTTTATTATTTTTACTTTTTTAAAAAGGAGTTTTTCATGAGTGAGGCAAGTGAATATATAGAGGTGGAAGAGCGAGGTAAAGGACGAATTGTCATTGCTTTTATTTTAGCAATATTACTTCCTCCATTAGGATTAATATTTTCTTTATACGAAATGGCTAAAGCATGGAGCCATGCAAATATTAGAAATCTTTCCATATTAGCTGCAATATTATCTATAATAGCTGGTTCATTCTATCTTTATAGTTATTTAGATTATAATAATTACCACGCCTCATTCCATAAAATTCATAGAGTAAATTAAAATATTCTTTTCACTAAAAATTTTAACATCTTAATAAAAGATATAGGTGTACTCAATTTGATTATTTTTTTCTAAGCATATATAATTATTATATTAATTTTTGAAAGGAATTATACTATGAGTATAGCCTCACCTGAAGTCATTGAGGATATAGAATTAAATGAACTAACCCTCAATGACACGCCGTGGCAAGTTATAGTTAGCAATGATAATATTAATCTTTTTAGTTTCGTGGAAAAGATATTTATAAAAGTCTTAAAGGTTGATGAGGCCACTGCCCATAAATATGCTTTGATGGTGCATAATGATGGCCGCTGTGCAGTGTATAGTGGAAGCCAAGAGGAGTGTCAGGCAAAAGCCGAAATTCTAATGAGTTATCAACTGTGGACACATGTTGAGAAAGCGGGAGAGTGAAATGAGTAATTACCACCATTATTTAAATGAGGACTCAAGTGAGATTTACATCCCCAAAGAGTTGGCATTAATTCTCATTAGCTATTTTCAACAATGGATTGATGACGGTGAAGGATTCCACCGCACTCCCATCAGTGAGTTCAAGGGCGATGCACTTGACAATGTTGAGGCTGAAATGATCAATGACAAAATTATTAGTAAAGTTGAAGATGAATTTAAAGAAAAAAATAAAGAGGCGATAGATCTTCTCCTAAACATTCTCTCAACCACTGATGAACTACCGTCCATCAAAACCAATGATTCGGAAAAAATTTCACAATTACTCATGATAAGTAACACCGCGTACACCCAATTATCTAAAGATAAATTTAGTAATTTTAAGGTGGGGACAGCACAGGGAGATGAAGTTTTTGCCGCCCCCGTTGATCTTGAAAACAATCCTAAAGAATTAATTAGATTTTTATTAATGGCTTTTATTGAAGAATTAGTTGAAGTGTGGAGTTGATTATTATTATGACTAATGGAATACTTAATAGTGATTTAGAGTTAGAAAAAATTGAATACATTAATGAAGTTAAACAAGACTGTTTTAAAGGAATATCAGTTGAAAAAATTAATAAAGGTGTTGTTGATGAGCTAAGGTCGTTGTATTTTATGGGTGCTATTCCGAATAATTGCGAGACCACATTAGAAATTTTACTCCCCATAACAATGAAGAATTCGGTGACAATTGAAATTTTTAATGATAAAGATTTTCTTGAAAAACTTAAAGAGTATTTGAAGGATGGTGAAGGGGAGTTGCTTTTAAGTGGCAATGATAATGTGTTAGAGCACTCCTATAACTTTGTCAGTGTAGAAAATTATTACCATTTACGGGTTACTTATATTTTGAAAAATTGTGGTGAGTCCTTTTTGTTTTAGAGTATTTTGAATGTGTCGTTATTAAATATTTAGCCTCCGGAGTTATGCATAACTCCGGAGGCTTTTTGGTATAACTATATAAATGATTAATATGATGACTTTGATTGGGAGTTCATTAATGGATAAAATTATCGAGGAGTGGAAGTACGATCTTCTACCAGCAAAAGCTAAAGAAAACATCACAACACAATACACCATAGGACATGAAGAATATAAAAAGAAAACAAGCGCTGGACTTCAAGAGGCCAATTTAGAAAAAGGCGACAAAAAATTAGGAGAAATAAATTTATTTAATTCCTTTAATGGGGAGGAAGAGGAGGAAAAAGATATAGAAAATGTTGAAACTGACAAAAATATTGATGAAGTCGAAAGTAAAAAAATAACTTTAAAAGATTTAAATAAATCAACTATAATTTGGGCAACTGATAGTTACATTAATAGTGAAGGAAAACACCACTTTAAAGAACCTTTAAGTAACTTTAATATAATTCGTCCTCGAACTGAAAAAACCCTTGAAGAACAAAAGAAAAGAGTTAAGGACAAGGCAGAAGTCTTCACCCCAAGTTGGGTGTGTAATCTTCAAAATAATCTTATAGATAATGAAATATTAGGTAAGAATTCCTTCAACAAAGTCACCGATGATAACAAAGAGTGGCGTTCAAGTGTTAAAGTAAAATTTAAAAATGAATACAAGTGGACTACTTATATACTTGAAAAAAGATTGGAGGTATGCTGTGGTGAAGGGCCCTACTTGTTCTCCCGCTATGACACAACCACTGGAGAAAACATCCCAGTACGAACCATTAAAAATGGCCGTAGCGAGTGGCGTAGAATAGGAATACTTGACCGTAAACTTAGAGTTGTCAGTGAAAATACTGAAAATATTGATGATTGGATCACAGCCGCAAAAATTGCCTTGCAAAATACTTACGGTTTCGAGTGGCAGGGGGATAATTTATTTCTTGCCCGCATGAACATGCTTAACACATTCTTTGACTATTATCACGATTATGTTAAGAATACTCTAAAGGTGAAGGAAAAAGACCTTAAAATATCTAGCAATAATCTATGTGTAGAGGTAACTGAAATAATTAGTAAACAATTGTGGCAAATGGACGGATTAAAATTTGTGATTCCAGATACTTGCTCCACAAATTGTGAAAGTTGTAAAAAGAAACTTCGAACTGATCACGATGGAGAACAGCCAGTATTCAATTGGGGTGGAGAGTACAGAACCTTTGAGCACATTTATAAAATTAATCAATAACTTCAATGGGAGAGAACAATGAACAATCCCCCACTAATATTTTTTTGAGTTTGATACTTTACCCGATGGTGACCGTCAAGTAATCGCAGGTCACCATCGGGCATTTCATACACAACTCCCATAAACTCTTTAGAATTACTATTCTTAATGGTGGGCTGCGACGGCTCAATTCTTTCAAAATGTCTTTCAGCCTTCTTAAGGGAGGAGAAAGCAATATTTTTCACATCTATTCCAGTTGACTTCTCAACAAATGAAACATATTTACAATTCTCCTCTCGAAGCATCTTCTTAACAGCTTCATTAGGAGTTAACCCTTTGGTATCAAAGCCCTTTTCTCTCACATGTTGCAAAATCCCCATATCATCAATTGCGTTATTGGAGTCATAATAAGCCTTTTTTAAATCCTGAACAAACAATGAATATTTACTTTTTGTAAGTTTTTCATATCTATCAAAAACATCTTCAAAAGTCTTAGGAAAGTCTCCACCGCCAACGATTTTCCCCGTTATGTCTCTTACTGAAGCCTCTCCTTTAATACTACTCAAAATCTCCAAATCCCAATCCTCAGGCGGATTAATATTATTACTTTTAATTATTATTGGAGGAAGATTTCTTTTAGGGTTTTTTCCCAGTGACATTTTAATTTCATAGGCTTTTCGTGCCTCCTCTTTAGAGGCAAAATGTGATTGCACCCCACCGAATCGACATGGATTCTTAGTGGCACGGCATACCCCCACCTCGCCCTTTTCATTAATATGATACTTTGCCATTAAAATCATTCCTCCGTAAATAATATTAATATAGTTTCTAAAAAATTTATAATCCTCTAAATTGATTCTAGTAGGCGCCTGCTATAGTTATAACTAATAAATAACTATAGCAGGCGCCATTCATATGCTAAAGAATAAAAACATAAAAATACTGTTACTCGATATACATTACAGTAGCATAATTTTTATAACAAAATTTTTTCACCACTATCCATAAAGCACTCCCAATAATTAAAAGGGGGAGTGGCCAATTCAAAATAATTTTCTATGATAAACCTTGGAAACCAATTCTTAGAATATTTAGTTATAAGCAAACATAACTGTTTAGAGTATGAATCATAAATAACACCTTTGGTGATGCTCACTCCATTATCACCGCCAGGAATAAGATCGCGCTCAAGTGAAAGAACCATAACCTCCTCCTGCACAAGCTTGACCTTATCATTATATGAAAGTACATTAAATTTTTCTTCACTCACTTTAACACCGCTATCGTCCATTAAAATATTATTAAATAAAGGCTTACTATAAAATGAAATACTCGCATGAACGCTATCGTGAACATATTTTCTTTTAACATTATTGTCAAAGAATTCATCAGTATCCTTATTTAAATTAACATTTTTAGGGCCTAAGCGCTTCACCCACTCCATATATGCAGCGTTGTGAAGTTTCGGAATAAGTTCGCCCCCGTTGTTTCTTAGTAAACGCACATCATTTAAGTGTTTATACCAATTGGAGAGGTCTCCCCTGATAACCCAGGGGGAATGAGAAACTTTAAGAGTATATAATTCATTAACGTTAGCAACATCATCAGTAAAAGTATACTCATCCATTATGCCATCACCGTTAATAAGATCTATCAAATCATTTTGAGCCACAGAGGTAAAATCTTTGGCGTGGCATAAATAATCAATATCTTTACTTTCTCTTCTTAAAGCAATCCCGTTGACTCGCATCGCTTCAGAGCCGATGAGAATTTTTAAATGTTCAGTCACTATTACTCCAATCCTTATATAAAATTATATAATATATTATAACGACCATCAAATTTTCTTATAATATGAACTTTCAGTAACTCCGGCGCCCTCAATTTTATAAACTTCTTGCGAATATGCTGAACTCCAATATGTTTCATTCTCTTCAAGCTTCCGTATCCCATAATCCTCCACAACAAAGTCACCACTATCAGCATCTTCAGATCCGGCTTTATATTTGATGACAAAACCCCTATTGAGACGGGTGTCGAAAACAGTCATTCCTTTATCCATACGGCGAGAATTCTGTAGCTCCCCATTTTCAGTGAAGTCAATATCCACATTTATCTGATTAGGCTCATCAGTTAATTCTCTATCTGCTAAAGGAATAATACCCTCAACTATAATTTTACTTCCATCCTCACGCTCATGAATATAATTTTTACTACTAACATATATGGAGTACTTGCCACTTTGTATTCTTTCATCAGAATCATTAAAATTAATTTTATGCATTTTAAATCCGCCCCTCTTCTGAAGTTCAGCATAATTTTTATCTTTATAATTTGATTCATTATATTCTTTATTTATCTCATAAAGCTCATCCATAGTTTCAGATAATTCAACATCGTGAATTTTATTGCCACTTTCAAGAATTCTAGTTTTTAACTGAACTTTAGCTGCCTCTTCAACTCGGCTAACTTCAGTTATATTAAATCCACTCCAGCCAGCGTGTGCTCTCATAATATAAAGATTGCCATCTTTTTCAATGAGAGCTTCATTAATATAATCAACTCTCATATGGCTATCCTTCACATGAAAAGATGGAGCGTATTCCTCAAGATATTTTCTTACTGCATCATAGTCATCGTAATCATATCTATAGGATTCAACTTCTGGGAGATTTTCAAGAAGTGCAAGATCATCAATCCCCTTCTTATTAATAGTTGAAAAACTATATTTACCTTTAGAGGATTCTTTTTCAACATACTTTTGCGCTTCATCCTTGGTATCGAAGTGGGGGGTGTCACCACCCAACGGACACCCCTTCTTCGTGGCTCGGCATTGCCCTATACGACCGGTTTCCTTATTAAAATGATATTTATTAGCCATTATATAACACTCCTAAAATAATATAAAATATAATTCGTTTTCTAATCAAAATAATGTTATCATGTATGATATAAATATGCGCCACTAGCTCAATTGGTTAGAGCAGGGCACTCTTAATGCTCGGGTTCGTGGTTCAACTCCATGGTGGCGCACTTCACTATAATAGAATGGTCTAAGTAAATGCAAAAAGATGATGGCACGAACAATTTTGAAGAGGTAAAAGTAGCGCTTGTGAATTATTTTGCGAGCATTAATGATGTTGAAAGTATTGGTGAAATTCTTGATGCTTTTTGTGTAATTATTCGTCAAAACACGTTGGAGGATGTGATTACTTTACTTTCACTTAACCAATCAATTGGAATGGAGTTTACTCCTTCCAATCTTGATAAGACTTTTAAAAGTTTGCATGAAACTTATATACAACTTGGTAGAGAGAAATTAGAGGATATTATTAAAGATAATAATTCATTAAATGATTAGAATAATTTAGTGATACTTTTTGGGGGCGGCCCTTGGCCGCCCCCAAAAAGTATCACCACGATCAAATGCGAGCAACTTCAGCACTCACACCACTAAAATTCTCAAACGCTTCCCTCACAATGGTGAAAGCCTTAGCCTCATTAAACTTAGTCGCCCTATCAGCATCATTCACAATATTGCCAGTAGAATTATAAAAACCATACCCCACACCAGGACGCCGAACCTTAACCACAAAATGATCATGCTTACCCTTCTCCATGGAACGGCAAACTCCACACATTTCAACCTTCTTCATAGCAAAACTCCTCTTAATAGCATCAAAATTACAAGTACATTGTAGGCATAAAATCCTCGAAAGTCAACAATCTAAAAAATAATATTACTCACAAAAATAATTGATTTAACATTAAAAATGTTATAATATATTCTTATACATTCCCATTCAATTAACGAAAGTTTTAAACATGAAATTTTTTACACGACTCACGGTGATCATCTCCACATTAATGGCGCTCTTTTTTACGTCCAATGCATCAGCCATCACTCCCGATGAGCAATATAACAAATATGCCATTAATAAAAGTGGAGCTATG
>JARPRK010112947.1:0-14913 GCA_031763565.1 Amazona festiva | reverse complement strand
CACGGAGAAGCTCGGGAAGGCTCGTGATGCCTTGCGCGAGGACCTTCCGATTCCCGGTGCGCCGCTCGTCATCGACGCCGTGACCGATCCGGGCAAGATCCTCGACGCCGGGAAGGACATCGGTCACGCGATCACGCACCCGAGTCTCGACAGTGCCAAGAAGGCGGGTTCGAAGATCATGGACGAACTCGGTTTTTGATTTCAGTCGTCTCGTCGAAACGGCGATCTGTGGATTTTTCCATGGGTCGCCGTTTCGATTTCCATGCTTTCGGTTCGTCAGGTTCTCGTCGAAAGGTGATCCTGGTGGCACATGTATCATGGTGGAGCACACTTCTAGGAGGCACACATGGCATACACGACACACTGGATCGACGAGACCTTGCGGGCTCAGGAGGAGGCGACACGCGTCGACGCGGACGTCCCCGAGTGGGCGAACGTCGAGTTGGGGTCCGTGGATGGGGCGTCCGCGTCCTACGGCACGAAGGCGGTCGTTCGGCATCTCGTCGATCACCGGTCGGATTACGACTACGGTGAATTTGATCGTCAGCTCGGAATCATCCTCGAAAACGAGTCCAAGTGGATTCATCAGGAACGTGCGAGTGCTCTTCTCATGGACGACGTGGAGACCGCGGTGTCCGAATATGACGAGAATCGCCGTGGTTTCGTCGACATCGTGTCGATGCTGGACGAGTCGAAGATTTCGATTCCGACACGTGCGTTCAAGGCCATGTCGGAGCTCGACGATGACGGTTTCATTCGGGAGAACGTCGGTTCGTACGGACGACGTTACGCGCAGGCCGTCGTCGGGGATATTTCTCGGGAACGTGTCGTTTCTGGACGTGTTCCGATCCCGGACGACATGGGTTTCGATTTCTCCAAGAGGGCCGACCTCAGTCCTGAGCGCGCTCGTGAGATCACTCGCGGTTATGATGCGCAGCGTATGGCCGAACGTCAGGCGGAATTGCGTCGTGAGGTGTCACGCGATCTCGATGGTGTGACGGGCTCGATCCCCGAGGACGGTCTCGCCATGAACGCCGGGTCCATCGGCGACGTCTTGCGCGCCGGTCAGGTCGAGTCGACCGAGCGCAGTGCTGAAGAAGAGGCCGAGGCCGATGGTTTCGAGGGCATCGGCAATCGCATGACCCCTGAGAGCATCGAAGAGTTGCTCGAAGAGTATGCCCGTCAGTCGAGGTCGAAGCCGGACTTCGAACGCGACGATTTCGATCCGTCGTTCTGAGAGGAGAACGTCATGGCCATTCTTCCCAAGAACGGCATTCTTTATCGTAATGTGCCGCGAGGCTTGAGTGCCGAAGAGATTCGACGTCGTCAGAATCCCCGGTGGGAGTCTTTCGGTGAAGAGCCTCACGATCCTCGATCCAGGGCTACTCGACTCGGAGACGATGTTCGTGCGCGTGTACGTTCTCGATTCGTCGATGAAGACGAAGTGTCGCGACCGACCGATCGTCGACTCGACGTGAACGTGAGTGATCTCTCGTTGGAAGAGCTGTTGCGTCGAGACGTTGATCGTGCCGGCGACATCTACGCCGACCGTCTCGGTCGAGCGGACGTCTTCGCGAAGAACGACCCCAAGGTTCGTCAGGCGGAGATCCAGCGAGAGCATCGTCAGTTCGCGTTGATGATGATCGCCGCGATGATCGCGCCGATCCGTGAACGACCGAAGGATCAATCTCGTGTCGATGGCGTCTTGCGTGCCGTCGGCATGGGCATGGGCATGTGGCTCACGTCGCCGGCCTTCCGCAAGGAGGTGCGTGGACTTCCACAGACCACGTTGGAGATGTGGGATGAACGTGTCCGAGAGAAGATCAAGCTCAAGGTCGAGTCGAAGACGAATCAGGGTCAGCGTGTGGGCAAGTTCCTTCAGGCACGTTACGACCGTGTCATGCAGGCCGAGCAGGGAGGTTACGCGCCGTTCTCGGAGCACTCGGCGGCGTTGACCGTCGTGTCGCTCAACGACCAGCTCTACGACAAGATGCGTGAACCCGGTGCGGACACCAAGGGCCTGCAGCAGCGGTATTCCGAGACGGTGCGAGGTGTCTACCAGCAGGCGGTACGAGACGGTGTCGATCCGGTGGCGATCGACTCGAACATGCGCTACATCGTGGGACGGCGCATGGCGCTCGATCCTCAGTACGCGAACAGGTACAGCCACACCGCGTACGACCAGGTGCGTCGCAGTCCTCTCGTCGAGCACGAGTTCGTCGATGAGGACGGAAAGACCGTGACCGAGCGGGTGTGGGACGGGACGTTCCAGCACCGTGCCGGCGGAACGATCAAGACGACGGATCCGGGGTACTTCTCTCCGCGTCTGCCGGCTGATCCGCATGAGCACGCCCAGAACATCACCGAGGCGATCTCCCACGAGTTCTCCGATGTTCGGGACGTGGAGGATCTTCATCGTGTGCTCATCACCACGGTTTCCAGTCGTCTTCCGGCGTTCCAGGAAGGATCGCGTCTCATCGCCGAAGCCGGGGGTTCGACGTATCAGTTGGAGCAGGTTCAGCGTATCGATCGGATGTTCTCGGCGATGGCCGACGACGGGTACGACGACGCGGACCAGCAGCAGATCTTCTCGGTGGCGTTCACGAACGCGATCACCGCGTTCAACGAGCTTCATCCCGATCTCGTCGAAGAGTGGACGCAGGACTATGGCCAGGAGTGGGACGCTCGTTTCACCGAGATGATGACCGACCCGTTGGCCGCTGACGCTCGTTTCCAGGAGGACATCAAGGCTGCGCGTGACGCGAAGTTGGCCGCCGATCGAGCAGAACGTGAAGCGCAGCGTCAGGCGGCGGCCGAGCGTGCTCGTCGAGAGGCGTCCAAGCCCCGTGAACATGGGCGTCACGCCGAACGTCGTCAGATCGGTCAGGATGAACCCGAACTGGTCGAAGAGGAGGAGTCGTTCGACGACGAACCGCGTCACGAGGACGTCGTCGAGGCCGAGGTCGTCGATGAACCTGGATTCGATGATGTTCGGACCGAGGTCGATGATGATTTCGCGGACGAATTCGACGATGCGTTCGAGGACTTCGCTGATCTCGGCGATGATCCCTACGCGAACGAGGCCGAACGCGTCGCGCAGGCAGAAGCCGAGGCGGCGGGGGAGGGCTACGACGAGGTCGAGGTGGAGGCCATGGGCGGTTCCACGTCAGGCACGTCTTCTTCGTCGAAGCGGAAGACCAACCCGCGTGCGGCTCGTGAGCAGGCGCAACGAGCCGAGCGAGCTCACCGTGCTCAGGAGCGTGCCGAGAAGATCTACGATTCGCGTGACGACGCCGGAGATGGCCGTGATGATCGCGGTCATGATGATGGTCGTGATGCTCGCGATTCATCGTCGAGTCAGACTCACTCGAAGCCTCGTGCGACCCGCACGCGACGCGATCTCGGCTTGGTCTCCGGCGCCACGGCGCGTCAGGCCAGGGCACGGGGCAAGCAGAGCCTCGATTCGTTGTCGCGCAAGCGCACCGAAGGCGGTTTGTTGCCGGTCCAGGAAGGCGTGGAGCTGACCAAGGCCGAGCGCATGCTCGCTCAGCGACGCGCCAAGGCCACGGCCAAGCGCACGGCCGGCAAGAAGATCGAGACCATCGCGCGTAGTGTGTCGATCGACGATCAGTTGCGTGACGTGGGCGAGACCAAGGCGCTGCCCGCGGGTTCGAGCAAGAGCAAGGATCACGGTCCCTCCCTGTAGGGGCTGTGAGGAAGAAGAGGCGGTTCATCATGAACGATCACGATCCCGATGTTCGCCGGGGATTCGGTTCACCCGGCGACATCGTGGCGCGAGCTTTCGGCGTCGTCGACCCTCAGCAGAACGCGTCGTTCGTCGACGCGTACGAGGAACATCGACAGGTTCAGGCTCAACGGAAGGCGTCGGGTTTCGTCGATTCCATTCAGCGGGCCGAACGACTGGCACCGAACGCGTTGAAGTTCACTCGCGATCAAGGTCGACGCCTCGACGAAGAGACGTTCGGCGTGTCGACCGGCATCATTCCTGGTCACATGTCTCGTGACCCCGACACCGTCGCGGCGAGTCGGGACCTTCAGCGTCCCGTGGCGGGTCGCGAGGAGGTCGTGCAGAGCCGGCCGTTGCATGAGGCCGCCGAGCAGAAGAAGCCCGCCGCGACGGGTTTCCAGGCGCTCTACGAGGAGGTGTTCTCCAAGAACTCCGATGCTCGTGAGACGTCTTCGCCGACGATCGATCGGTAGTTCGACGTCGTGGTCGAGAGAAGAAGAAAGCCCTACCCGGATGTGCCGGGTAGGGCTTTCTTCGTGCTCAGACGGTCAAGGCCAACGAATACCGCAAGGCTTCGTCGATCTCCTTCATGGCTTCAGGCGAAACGTCGGCGATGTGCTTGCCGACACGTGAGGCGTCGACCGAGAAGACCTGTTCGCACGCGGCGACTGAGGTGCTCTCGTCGATCAACTGACCCAGATCGACGTGGATCGGTCCACGAGCGTCGATGTTTCGACGCAAGTAGACCACCGAGACGATGCCGGAGGTCGAGTTCATCCGATCGTTCGAGACGATCACGGCGGGCCTGTTCGAGAACATCTCTGCTCCCGTCGAGGCACCTCCGCGGCGAATGAAGTAGACCTGTCCGCGCCGGAGAGCGCGAGACGTTTCGGTCCGTCTACGAGTGGGCGTGTCGGTCGTGCTCACACTTCACCGGCTTCCTCGACGCTGTCGTCGAACGAGAAACCGGCGATCTCCATCGCGGCGGTGTCACCGTCGACGTCGTACCGAGCGTCTTCTTCTCGTTCAGCCTGAGCCTGAGCGATCAGCACGTCATCGTCGACCACGACGGAATCGTCACCGCTGCCGTTGAGGGCCACCAGGGCGAGGTGTTCCTCGATCTCCTTCATCAGCAGGTTGTAGTTGACCTGAATCGAAGGATCGGCGGAACGTCCGTAACCGACGACCAGCAGACGGTTCTTCGCGCGGGTGAACGCCACGTAGTAGAGCCGCTTGAGGTCTTCGGGCATCGTGTCCTTGTCCTCGTACAGCGTGACCACGTTGTCGAATTCCAGACCCTTCACCGAGTGAACGGTCGAGACCACGAGAGGCGCCGTCGAATTCGCGTTCTTCGTCTTGTTCTCGTTGTTGCGCTGAGACACGACGGAGCTACGGATTCGGTTGGTGTTGATCTCGTATTCGACGAGTGAACGCTGCATGTTGTCGAAGAACGCCGCACGAGTGATCACGCCGCCGGCCACACCCTTGACCCAGACGTCGATGTTGGCCGCGTTCTGGGTGTACCAGGCGTCGACGTTGCGGTTGTGGGCCGCACGCATCGCGTCGGTCGCCTTCGAACGCAGCAGATCTGCGCTGAGGTTCTTCAGCTGGCTGTGGATCACGAACGCCGCGTCGGCCGGCGCCACGCTCGTCACCGAATCCCAGTACTTGCGGATGTAGGTGGTGAACGCGACGGAGTCCTTGGCGACGTCGGGCACCATGGACGCCACTTCGACGCCGGGATAGCTACGCTTCAGCATCTGTTCGATCTTGCGTGCATGCACGCGTGTACGTGCCAGGAACGCCACCTTCTCGCCACGGGCGAGGGCGTCGTCGACGAAGTCGCTCGCTGCACGAGCGACGATCGTCTCGAAGCCATCGTCGAACTCCTTGAGCGTGTTCACCCGGACGTACTTGACGTTGACCCGCTCCTTCAGCGTGTCGAGCGTCTGCTGCGTGAACTGCGAGGAGTGCAACTGGATCTTGGCGAACTGGTTGGCCTCGATGTCCATGAGGAACTTGTTCGCGAAGTCCAGCACGTCCTGGTTGCTCCGGTAGTTCGTGGTGAGCTTGTAGGTCGCGAAGACCCCCGAGCTCTCCATCGCGTTGAGCGCCTTGGGGTTGGCGTTACGGAACTCGTACATCACCTGTGCGGCGTCACCGACCATGTACAGCTGCTGCTTGTACTTGGCGGCACGCTTGAGCACGTAGATGAACTCGAAGACCGAGTTGTCCTGAACTTCGTCGATGAGCATGTAGCTGGCCTTCGTCGTGGCCGGCTCCACGATCTTGTCGATCTGCTGGTAGCAGATGATGCTCTGCAGTTCCAGCGTCGTCTGACCGACGGCGTCCAGGCACTTCATCACGTCGTCGAAGTTCGACTCGACGAACGAGCTCAGCTCGGTGAAGCTGCTCAGCGTCTTCTCCCTCTCGGCCGCCGCCAGACGCGTCTCCAGATCGCGAGCGATCGTGGACGTCGGCAGCTTGATCCTCAGGCAGTTGCCCAGGGTCTCGATGCTGGAGAGTTCGTGCTGCGGGAAGTTGGCGCCGTAGATCTCGTTGATCATGGCGGCCAGCGTCGTGGCACGGATGTTGGGACGCTTCGCCTTCATGTTGTCGGCGGCGGTGTTGGTGAAGCTCGTCACCATGATGTCGTGATCCGCCACGCCGAACTGGTTGAGCGCGTCGAGACGCCCGTCCAGCGTCGTGGACTTGCCGGTGCCGGCGCCCGACTGGACGATCACGAACGGCTCGCGGGTGCAGATGACCTCCTTCTGCTGCTTGGAGAAGAAGGGGCTGACGTTGATCTGCACGTCGGGCAGGATCGGCACCTGCGACTTGACCCGACGCAGCTCTTCGGTCATGTTCGCGAACTGCAGGTTCGTGTTGGACTTCGACAGCTTCACGACCAGGGGTGCGTCGAGGCTCTTCTCCAACGTCGCGTAGATGTGACGGTAGGTGTCGAGGTTCATCCCTTAGGACTCGAAGTACCGGATCTGGTCACGGACCGTCATCAGAGCGGAAACCTTCGCGGTCGGATCCGAGGCGTTGATGGTCGCGGCCAGCTGCGGTATGACCATCTCCATGAATTCGGAGGCGGCGTGACCCTTCCACTGCTCGACTTCGGCGATCAGTTCGTCGGCTACGTTGTACGAGCTCATCGCCTTGTCGAACGCCGGTTCGTCGATGATGATCGGCAGGTGCTGCTTCGCGTAGGCGAAGAGCGTGCGTACCGGGTTCGTCGTGAAATGTGTCGTG
This sequence comes from Amazona festiva, assembly GCA_031763565.1. Classification (NCBI taxonomy): domain Eukaryota; kingdom Metazoa; phylum Chordata; class Aves; order Psittaciformes; family Psittacidae; genus Amazona; species Amazona festiva. The sequence goes on along the minus strand of JARPRK010112947.1, from coordinate 7,907 downwards.
ACGTAGTTGTTCTGGGTGGCGTGCGTCATCTGCGGGGTGATGTCCGTGACGCTGATCGCCATGTCGCCGTCGTCGAATGCGCAGGCGTAGACGTCGAGGCGGTAGCGGACGGTGACCTTGCGGTCGGCGACCTTGGTGCCTTCTTCTCGAACGACGATCGACTGCGGCGTCATGCGGGCGGAGAAGACGTATTCGGTTCCGGCCGAGTTCGTCATGCGTCCGATCTCGACGCGCGAACTCTTGTCCGGCAGGCCGACGATCACGCCGGACGTCTCGCAGAGGTTCGTCATGCCCTCGGTGACGATGCCGGTGGGGATGTAACGGACCTTGATCTCACCGTTGCGGGTCGTGTGCTTCTTCTCGACCTCCGCGATCTCGTGCTCGTTCATCAGGGGATCGAGCTTGTGCGGAGCCATGTTCGCGTGGATGGCCCCGGTCGCCTTTCCGGAACCGGTCAGGCTGGAGTGGAAGAAGGTCGGGGAGGTCTTGGCGACCTTGATCTTCTTCTGGGCCTTTTCGATCGATTCGGCGTCGTAGTTCGCGTCGGCGGAGTCGAAGATCTCGTCCGCGACGTCCTGGGGAGAGTCGATGATGATCGGCATTTTCGTCCTAGATTCTCGGGGGTTCGCGCCGCCGTGTTCGTCGGCGCGTCGTGTCGGTGGTGCTTCCTCACGCGCGAAGGCTTCGCGATGATGGCGGAGAGATCGGCACGCGAGGTGTCTTCGTGGACGAGGCGAGGGCGACGTTTCGTGCCCTCGCCTCGTCGGACAGCAGAACGAGACGCTCTTCTGCTCAGATGATCGCGATGTCCTCGATGAGTCGAGTCACCGCGCGTCGCGCCGGTCGTGCGCCGAGCTTCGGTACCTGGGTCTCGACCAGATCTGCGATCTGGTCGTCGCTCAAGCGCTCGGGCAGAACGACGTTCGGCTTCGCGTCGAGGATACGTGCTCGTTCGGTCCGGTAGATGGCCAGGCAGATGTCGCGATACACGTCGGCGTTCAGTGCGTTGAACGCGAACATCTCACTCATTCGTCCGAGAAGCTCGGGACGGAACGAGGTCTTCAGCGCCTTCGTGATCGACTCGTTCGAGAGCGTTTCGTTCATCTGAACGTTCGAGCCGAAGCCTACGGCATCACGGTCGAGGACTTCTCGTCCGGCGTTCGTCGTGAAGATCACGATGGCGTCGCTGAAGTCGTAGTGCATGCCTCGGGCGTTGGACATCGTGCCGGAGTCCAGTACGGACAAGAACAGTTCCATGATCTCCGGAGCCGCCTTCTCGGCCTCGTCGAGCAGGATCACGCGGTGCGGGTTCGAGGCCAACGGGTCGAAGGGGAGTTCCTTCTTCGACTGAGAGCCGACGTAACCGTCGGACGATCCGAGGATCTTCGTCACCGACATCGCGGTGTTGTACTCGCCCATGTTCAGCACCAGTGCGTCCTGGCCGGTGATCTCCTGGGCGATCACGTTCGCCAGTGAGGTCTTGCCGACGCCGGAGGGCCCAGCGAACATCAGCGACAACGGCTGTTCCTGCGGAAACAGGGCGAGCTTGCGTCGACGGATGAGGTCCACGGCTCGGTCGATGAGGTGATCCTGGCCCAAGACCTTGGCCTTCATCTCTTCGCGGACGCGTTCGACGTCGAAGCGCGGAACCTCGGAATTACCCGAACGGATCCGGGAGGCCGTGGTTTCGAGCATCTTGGTCGTCAGCGGCAACGGAGGCATGACGAAGGCGCCGCCGGTGAACATCGTCGAGGTGCTGGCCGTCTTGATCGACTTGGCCCGCATCATCATGGTGCGTGCCATCGCGCGGTCGACCAAGGTCAACGCGTTGTCGGGACGGTGGTAGCTGTTCGGCAGGACGTCCGCAGCGATCTTCGTGATCGCTTCGGCCATCGAGTCGTCCACGATCACCGCGTCGTCGTAGTGTTCGCGTAGCGCAGGAAGTGCTGACTTCACGACCTCCACGGTCTGTTCGATCGTCAGTTCGTCGACCTGCACGGGATCGAATCGACGCATCAGTGCTGGATCATCGTTGAGGAATCGCACCTCTTGCGAGGTCGTCGCGCCGATCATCCGGAAGTCACCTCGCGCGAGAGGGGCCTTGATGATCTGCACGGCCGAGTCGGCCGTCTGCGACGTCATGAGGGTGTGGATCTCGTCGACGAAGACGATGGCCTTGTTGACCGGATCGGAGATGAACGCGACGAGCTCTTCGGCGCGCTTCTCGATCGCTCCGACCAGAGACTGGCCGGAGGTGAATGAGCCCACGGGCATCTCGTAGATGGTGTAGCCGGCGAGCGTACTGGGAATGCTCGGGTCGTCGTTCGCGATGCGTCGCGCGATGTCTTCGACGACGCGGGTCTTGCCGACGCCGGCCGATCCGACCAGCAGCGCGTTGGGCTTCTTCTGGGAGACGAGCGCTGCGATCGTCTGGTCGATGACGGCGTCACGGTAGAGGGTCGGGGTCGCGTCCTTGAACTTCTCGTTGTAGTTCACCAGGTAGTCCGGCACGTCGGTGGAGGAGACGTGGTTCGTCGGAGGACTGGTGATCGTCATGGAGCTCGGCGTGACGGACACGGAGTTCTGGTTCGGGTTGGACGAGTTGGATGATCCGGGCGTCGAACCAGGTGAACCCGAACCGTTCGGGTTCGTGGACGCTCCGTTGCTGAAGTCCTTCGTGTGGGCCATGCGGATTCTCTTTCGGTCACTCGGGCGAACCGAGGTTGATTCTCGATGATGGTGGCCGGGGCTCGACGTTTCGGGTCGAGCCCCGGCTTCTACGGGTGTGCGTCGTGTTCTGGTGTGCGGGACGTTCGGCTCAGCTGAACATGCCCAAGCATCGCGAGATCGTGCGGGCGCGAGGCTCGATGATGTGCATCGAGTCCACGAAACCCTTGCAGTACTGCGTCACGGCTCGCCAGTTACGCGTCGAACACGGCGCGTAGTACAGGTTCTTCGGGTGGGCGAAGACCGACCCGCGGTGAGTCCAACCGAAGTCGGTGATCACGAGATTCAGTCGGCCCTGACGTTCGGTCGAGGCCATGATGTAATCCGAGATCTGCTTGAAGTCGGTGCCTCCGCCCACCTTCGGGATGGACATGATGTACTTCCAGATCTGAGCCATCGAACGACCCTTGATCGGAATCAGTACTTCCTGGGACAACATGTTGGAGAAACTGGAGAAGTACAGGTCGCAGTTGAACTTCTTGGCCAGCGCGACGATGGCCAGCAGGCCGTCCTTCTGTTCGGCCACGGAGATCGAGCCCGAACAGTCGAGGAACACGTGCAGATCGGGGTAGTACGACTTCTTGTGGATCCGTCCGAAGGCGTTGGGGTTCGTCGGCTGTCGTCGCGACTGACGAAGCGGAGAACGTTTCGTCGTCATCGTCACGTTGTTGGACGAACTCACGTGTCCCATCGATCGCATGATCTTCTCCACTTGACGAGACACGTCGCGCGACGTCGGAGCGGACGGGCGGAACTTCGCCTTGGCCTGCTTCATCGCCTTCTTGAGCTGCTTCGAATCTGCCGCCGGCTGCGTCATCTTCTGGTAGTTCGTGAAGGCTTCGTCGAGCTTCGTGATCTTGTTCATGCTCACGAGGTTCAACGGGTGGTCGATCGACTTGATGAGTTTCATCCACTCCCTGTTGATCTCGCTGTTCGTCGCGTTGGTGTGCGCCTTGGCGTTGATGAAGACCAGTGACCGGGTCGCGGCGAGTTCGAACAAGGAGAACGGTGCGATCGCCGCGGTGTTCGACGGGTCGCTGGTGTATTCGTGCAGGAACGCCAGCAGAGTGGCACCGAAGGAATCGGCGTCGAGCACGTCGTCGTTCTTCTTACGCAGCAGGATGCCTTGCGTCATGGTCGAGTCGTCGAGCGTGAGCGAGTCGAACTCGTTGAACATCTTCCATACGGTCGGATCGTTGACGTGATTGGCCGTGTACAGACGCAGGGCGTTGAGCATGTCGGTGAAGTGACGTTCCGATTCCACCACGATGCCCAGAGTCTTGGGTTCGTAACAGTAGGTGATGGCCGCGAGGAACTTGTCGATCGATCCGACGTTCAAGACGTCCGTCGCACCTTCGACGATGTCGTCGGGGGTGTAGATGAGGATCGGCGTGCTCTTGAGACGCGGGGCGTCCCATCCGGCACGCTTCGTCGCCGCGTAGACGTACATCAGGTCCGCTTCGGGGTGCTCGATGTGCGTCGGGAAGTCGGTGAAGGTGTTCTCGCAGATCGCGGCGAGAGTGGCATGTGTCGTCTTGTCGTACGTTTCGGTCAGTGCGGACCACATCATCGCCGTGAGGTCGTCGGAGCCGACGGGCTGACCCGCGAGAGCGAGATTGGGGTGCACGGTCGAGACCGAAAGCCCGAACGTCTCGTGGATGTTCGCGTACGCGGCGGAGGAGTCGAAGACGTCGCTCGGGGACGGGGTGAGTGTGGGTAGACCCAACTGAGTCTTGGCCATGGGTTTACTCCTTTTCGCGGGATGGATCGGCGATGACGCGGATGAGCTCGTGAGCCCATCGATCGTCGGGTCGAGGTGGTCGCAGCCACGTGGTTCCGAGACAGATGTCTCCGGTCTGAGCGCGATCGTCTACGCGCCAACCGTCGAGCAGGAGTGCGGTGATGGTGTCGGCGTAGTACGTTTCGCCGCGTTCGTCGCGGGCATACCATCCGAGAAAGTCCTTGGCGTAGAGGACGTCGTTGAAGATGGTCTGAGTTCCGACGGGTCGCATGTACTCGGTGGTCGTCGTGGCGGTCGGACTGTGTCCGGGGGTCGTCGAGATGCTCGTCGGTAGATGCGTGTAGGGCGGTGAGATCGACGGGCTCATCGACTCTCTCCTTTCGGTTCGAGGGATTCTTCGTGTGTTCGTCGACGCTTCTGGACTTCGACCCGGCCCCGAACATCTCGTTCGGGGCCGGGTGGTCGTCGACGTGCCGGATCGGGTCGTGATCAGTCGGTGACGATTGTGCCGAGGTTGATCATCAACGAGTCCTGGCCCAGCGTCGTGTTCGAGTTGAGCAGAGCTCGCATCGGGGCGGACTGGATCGCCGTGTTGTTCTGGTAGAGCGTGCTGATCTGCGTTCGCGTCAGGGCCGTGACTCGCTCGGCCAACGCGGTCACGATGGCCGGCGCGTTACTACGCGTCGAGGTGAGCGCGTACAACAGCGACTGCCCGGCGATGACGTCGTTCAAGCCGGCGACGACCTGACGCAGCGTCTGCTCGTCGGGGCAGTTCTCCAACTGAATGTAGGAGGACGGCATCGGGATACTCGTGCCGTTGTTCGTGCCCGTGGGTCCGGCGTACTTGGTGAAGAACTTCGCGATGAGGGCCGTGGCGAATTCGGTGTGACCGACGTAACCGAAGACTCGCTCCGAGAAGAGGTTCTCGACCTCGTCCTCGTTCGACTCGGTGACCATGAGCTCCTTGAGCAGCTCCTCGTCGAGTCCCTTGAGGAAGGTGTTGAGGGCGATGATCGTTCGCGGGGCGGTGATCTGAGCCAGCTTCTCGGTCTCGACGAAGGCGTCGGCGGCGTTGAACTCGATCGTGGGCGCGTTGCTGTAGGGGTCGTCCTCATCTTCGACGGGGACCTCGGCGTTCACGCGTCGCTGGAAGATGCGCGAGGGGTCTTCCTTGAGGGTCTCGACGATCAGCTCGTGCAGTTCGCCGTCGTGGATCTGCATGAACGTCTCGGCGTCGGCGGACACCTGGTAGATCGAGAAGCGCGAGAGTGACGCCTCGTCGAAGATCGAGATGTTGCCCTGGACGTTGCCGGCGAAGATGAGCACGAGGTTGTCGGGAACCTTCGCGTCGCCGAGCGTACGGTCGGTGCTGAGGGTGAGCAGCGCGGAGATGGTGCCGTCGGAGGTACGGTTCAGCTCGTCGCCGAACAGGTAGGGGTGCTCGTCCGGGTGTTCCTCGGCGTACTTGATGGCCTCACTGGCCACGCGCAGCGGGAAGAACCGCTGCTGGTAGGAGCTGCCGTCCTCGGTGGGCACGAGGCGGACACCGCTGAGGTCCTCCTTCGTCTCCAGCATGTTGCAGTTCATGACGAACGCCTTGGTACCGTGGCGCTCGGCGAGAGCCTTGACGTAGCTGGACTTGCCGATGGCGGATTCGCCGGCGAGGAAGACCGTGTTGCCGCCGTCGACGTCGATGTCGATGAGACGGTCGAGCATGGGACCGAACTGCATGGGATTCTCACATTCGTCGTGTGGTGTATGTCGTGGTGTGGTTCGAGTCGGATCGTGTACCCGCTCGCGAAACGGATGGTTTTTCGTCGTTCCACCCGTTTCGAGAAAAAACCCCTGTGGCCACGGCGGGCCACAGGGGTTCTCGATGTTTCATGATCGATCTCTACTCACCCTTCGGGTGAGTTTCGATTCGACTCTCAGGCGTGCGCGGAGCCCTCGTCGGTCTCTTCGGCCTCTTCGGTGACGAAGGACTCGTCCAGCTGAGCCTCGTACTCGGGGTAGAGGGCGGGCTTGTCGTTCTCCTCGGAGAACGCGCCGGCCTCGTCGAACTCCTCGTCGTTCGCCTCCTCGCCGGCTCCGATGGGCTCGATCAGGTCGTCGACGTCGGCTCCGGTCAGCTCGGCGAAGGTCACGACGCGCTTGTGCAGGCCTTCGAGGTCCGCGTTGATCGGGCTCAGCTTCTCGTCGATCTTGCGCAGAGCGTTCTCGTGCCTCTCGACCATCTCGGAACGCTTCTCGTCGAGACGACGCTTCGTCGCGAGCTTGCGGTTGTAGGAGTTGACGTACGAGTCGAGCTGGTCCTGGTCGCGCTCGGCCTGGGTGCGGATGGTACGTGCCATGGTGATTCCTTCGAGTTTCGCGTTTCGATGCTCGTCGCGTCGAAACTGGTTCGTTTCACCGTCACCATCGTGATGAACGGTGTGGTGGGGGTCTGTGAGAGCTCGATGAGCTTTCTTCGAACAGAATACGTCATCTGTTCGCGTGAAGTCCATCGAGAAGATGTGAAAGTTCGATGTGTGTTCGAACTCGGCGTCATTCTTCGTCGTCGGCCTCATCGGCATCGTTCGCGGCCTCGGTCACGAACGTACCTGACTTCATCTTCATCGCGTGCCTCGGCATCGCGTCTTTCACTCGATACAACAAGTACGGCAGGTTCGCACGTGTTTCGTTGTGTTTCGGTCGAGGCACGAGGTTCTCGGTGACGATGTCGTAGACGACCCAGGCGAGGATGTTCTCGTCGATCGGATGTGGATCCTTGCTTCCGATACCCAATGATTCCGGAATGGCGCTTTGCGCCAGACGAAGCACGTGGTTGATGAAGCTGAATTCCCATCGTGAGGGATCGTGGTCGAACTCGTCGAGTGTCTTCCTGAACGGTTCGAATCGTAGTTTCGAACGCATCCGGTTGAGCATCGTCGTGTATCTGACGTGCTCTGGACGATCGGGTTCGACGCGTAACGTCTTGGTGTTTCCATCGACGTCGACGTATTCGGTGGGTTTCGACGGCGGTGGTGCCGTGGCGATGAGCGATCGGATCAGTTTGAGCGCGGCACGTGCTCTTTCGGGCGTGACGCCGGGAGGCGTGCCGAATCCGTCGTTGCGGAAGGTGAACGTGGCGTAGTGCTGCAGCAGGAACTCATAACGCCCCTTCACGTCTCTGAGCACTTTGCGTTCGATCATGTCGAACCATAGTTCTTCGGACACTGACGTGAGTTCGTCGCCCGACAAGAACGTCGACAAGAAACCCGTGTGACTTTCGGTGTCCCATGGGGTCGGGATGATGAGGTGGTGACCTTCACCGGACATCGACGTCTCGGCGTAGACCCACGGCAAATGATCGAAGAAACTTTTCGTCGTCCGAACGTCGCATGACGGTTCCACGTCGAGGATGATGAACGGATCATCTTGGACGATGTCGGCGTAATAC